>VDFB02172268.1:33085-67570 GCA_007258455.2 Sequoia sempervirens
ATTGGATGTTCATCCATCTCCTTATCACGTATCTTCGATCGGCTTATTTTCCTCCTATCCTTGTCCATTTCCTTCCGCATCCAAAGTCAAAAGAATCAAAAGGTGAAAATCCAAGAATCGGAAAAATAAAAAAATAGTAAAGAGAAATAATCTGTCCAATGGTGAAAACTTGGCAAAAAAGCACCTTGGATAAGTACCATGATGAAAATTTGGCAAACAGGCATCATGCGTAAATCCCCATCTGCACTTGGGGGCAACTTCCTGATTTGCATTCCCTCCATCTGCTATGCTTCTTACTATGCTTCCAGCTATGCACCTGTCTTCCTCCTATACATCCTTTTCATTCATCCCCTCCATTCTACCTATCTTACACATCCTGCTTGGCATATCTCATTTATCCCAATCCTTCCATCCTCCTTGTGATCTTGATAATGATAGGGGAAAGCATATAAACATGCTTTGGACACCTCTTGGCATACATTCCCTTCATCTGCACACTATCCTAATCCTCATTCACACTCGTCATCCTACCTTCAATCTCCCTTCCTTATCCATGCATCCTATCTTCATCCATCTCACTCCTTTATTTTCCTATCCTTCTCTATTGAATCCTTCATGCCCCCTCGTACATGACATATCTAGAGTGGGGAAATCTATCTTCCTTTGTGATATAGTCCTTGGAGACATCATTCATTCCATCAGAGCAATCCCTTCCATTTCCATATCCTCATCTCCTTATCATTATATCCATCTCCCCATCCTTATCTTTTATCCCTCCAAACAATCCTTATATCCATCTTCCCATCCTTATATTCCTTTCCTTCCATCATAGCATCCCTTTTCATCTATCCATTTGGTAACCTTTTCCTCATCCAAATCCTTATCCCTCTATCCAATCCCTCCAAACAATCCTTTTCCTCCCCCCATCCTCTGTCCTCATCCCATCTCATAACCCCTTGTCCTTGGTATCTAGCTATAGGCTACTCCCCATGCAATCCAATGCCATCTATCTTATCATCATCACTTCTGCTTCTTTTGCACATATTTTCAATCTTCTCTTCTTTTTCATCCCTCATCTCTCCGTCCTATCATCCTCCCAATTCACTTTGATGATTTGGATAACTATCCCATCCCTGAGCTTAGTGTAGTCATCATCATCCTATCCAATCCAACAAGTTTATCCTGTCTCATCCTATCATTCCCATCTTTTTATCCGCTTATCCTGGTCATCTCATCATCTTTTATCCATCATTTGTCTTTGGCATTTTGTCGAACTATGTTGCACCTGCGCTTTCACGTAGGTAAGGTCGATCATTTGATCCTCCATCTTCTCTTTTATCGTCTATCATCATTCTTCATCGTCCTCTTTGCTCCTTTTTCTCAATCCTATCTTTATCATCCATCAATGTCTCCATCATGGTCTGTCGTCAGCCTTTTATCGAACTACGAGGGCTCTAAGCTTTCACGTAGGTAAGGATAATCTTTGATCGGCCCCCGAGCCCCTAGGTCACTAGGATGTGTTAGTCTCCCATCTTGTGTCATGTATTTTGTGTCGTGTTGTCAAGCTATGCCCTCGTCTAGCTGGTTCTTAACAAACAAGATCCACTTGTATCAACATATCCAATCGGTTTTGAATATCCTGCGTCATATCAATCTTTCAGTTTAGTAGCTATCATTAGTCTCAACAGGATGCTTCCTTCCTAACATACCTCATCAATCCCATCCATCCCCTTGATCCTATGGCAAAGGACGTTTGAAATTGATTGTGATCTTTTGATGCTTTTGGATTTTTTTTCACTTGAGCTCCCTATCATCACTCTTCATGGTTGCCTTGATCCATCATATCATGGTGAGCTTTGACTAGTCAACATAGGGGCGTATCTTGATCTTTTCTTTGTTGTTGTCTTCTCGGTTGTCCCACGTAGTACCCACCAAGATCCTTGAGGTCTTGTGTTATGCTGGGGCATCCTTGTGTGCTCGTGGTTATCCCAATACCTGGCCTGACCAAGGTCATCGCGACTTTGGGGTGTTGGGATAGCCTTCTTGTTTGATGTGTTTGTTTCATGCATTAGACACTAATCCACCTTGGTCCTTTATACCTTGGTGTATCGTGTCTTCTGCTATAGCAAAAAATCAGTGCTCCTAACGATGGAAAATTGCATTTGGATTGAATTTCATCTCCATCCTCTCATCTATCAAAATCCCCCCATCCCTTCATCCTTCATCACTCTTCCCTCCCAATCTCCTGTCGCCTTTTCATCCTTTCTTACCCATCACTTTGCATCATCTTCCTCATATACCCTTTGCATCATCTTCCTCATATACCCCTTGCATCATCTCCTCCCTTTCGAGAGCACACTTGTGTTCTCTTGAACCCACATGTCCTCTCGAGGGGGCATCCTTCATCCCTAATTTTCACCACTTTTCCCTTCCTAATCATTCCTTTGAATGGTAGGGGCATCTTTCCCAACCTAACCATATTCTTCTAGGTTCTATGTTTTAATATTCTTTTAAATGATGCTACTTCGTAACACCATCTCAAGGGGAAAAATATAGACACCTAAATTTGGACACTTAATTTATCCAAATTTATCCCCTTTCATCTAAACATCCCTTTATCTGCAATTAATTAAGTAATATCACTATTATTTAATTAATACTTCTAAAGTTCTTCTAATCCCTAAGGTATCTAGTTAAATAATTAAATACCTTCACCTTTTCATCAAATGAATTAAATAAATGACATTTATTTAATTCCTCGCATGCACATCCCTTTCTTAATCTTAATTATTCTCCTAATATCATCATTAGGGATGTGCACATGCCTAATCCTTGATTAGGATGTGTCACATCCTCCAACTTTTGCAAGTTGGCCTCTAATCTCTCTTAGCCACCTAACCCTCCTCTAATCCTTCATTAACTAGCCTAATCAACCTCTCAAGGAATTTTCAATTCCTTTTATCCTTCCAAGGAATATTAAATTCCTTTTTCTCTTCCCCATGTGATCTTTGACTTGTCACATCAAGCCACATGCGAACTCTTCCTAATCTCCCACTTTCCTCTAATATGTCATTAATTTGTCTAATCAGTTACTTGCAAAACCTTAATCACTTAATTAGGTCAACCTAATCTCCATGTCATTTATGGAATGTGTCCTAAGTAAACTTTATTAAAGGCTTTCTCCTTTTGGAGAAGGCACCTCTTTCCCCATGTGAATTTTTAATTCACATTTAATCCCCCAATGCATTTCAAAGAATTTTAAATTCTTTCTCTCATTCCCATGTGGATATTTGAGGAATTTTTAATTCCTCACATGTCCTCTCACCCACATGGGGACAAGGACCTCTTTTATGAGGAGATCTTGTCCAAATCCCAAGGTACTATGTAGTACCTCCATGTCATGTACTCTCCTTCCAACTCATTTGCACATCATTTTTTTCAAGCCACTTCACATGCCACATGCCAAGATGTGAGGGCTTGTGAGTTCTCAACTCACCATAGCCCTACATCTTGGCCATGTTGGTTTAATCTCAACCGTCCATTTCTATAGAGAATTCAAAATTCTCTATAAATACCCCCTCTTTTCTCTCATTTTGGGGGGAGATCATTGTGCTACCCAAACTCTTGCAAATTTTTCATTGGAGCCATATTTAGTCAAATTTCTCATTTTCTTGCACTCACCATATCATTTTCTTCCATTGTTATCCAACTTCAACCATCTTGCATCCTCATTATCCGCCATCAAAGGAGCATACAACATCAAAGATCGAAGGGCCAACCAAAGGACAACTCAACAAGGTAAAATGTTCCATTTTGTTTTGTTAAGTTAATCATTTTCCCAATCTTGAGGTGTGTGGTGTTTATATTTGTTGTTTGCACTCTTTTGTTTGCTGCTCATTTTCTAACATGTATTTTCACCCGTTCACACAAAGGTTTTTCACAAGTTGCAGGCATTGACTATACATAAACCTTTGCACCATTTGCTAAGATGACTTCCATCAAACTCACACTTGCTATTGCCGCATCACATGGATGGAATGTACATTAGATGGATGTGAAGAGTGCTTTTCTTCACAGAGACCTTAAGGAGGAAATCTACATGGAACAACCACCAGGTTTTGTTTAGGATTCATCCTTAGTTTGTAGACTTAATAAATCTCTCTATGGCCTTAAATAAGCTCCTAGAGCTTGGTATTCCAAGATGGAATCCTACCTCCTATCTTTAGGTTTTACTAGATGTCATTCTGATCCTAATGTGTATCTACTACGGCGGGATGATTCACTTTTGATACTAGTTCTATATGTTGATGATCTTTTGATTATTAGGAGTACTTCATCTGCCATTATAGCAATGAAGACATCACTTCAGGATATATTTGACATGACAGACTTTGGTTTATTGCACTACTTCCTTGGAATTAAGATTTCACATTCATCTTCAGGGGTTACTCTTGCACAACCCAAGTATACTCTTGATCTACTTGCACGGTTTCATATAACTACTTGAAAACCATCTCCAACTCCCTTTCTTTCTAGATTCAAGCTTGAGACTTCTTGTACTATACCACTAGTTGATGCTACATTGTATCAACAACTTGTTGGTAGTATTACATACTTGACTCATACCAGGCCAAACATTGCCTACACAGTAGGCATGGTTTCAAGCTTCATGCAAAAACCTCATGAGCTGCATTGGAAAGTAGCTAAGAGGATCCTTCACTATCTTCATGGAACTCTTGGGTTTGGGATTCACTACAGAGTTGGTTCATCACTTGACTTTGTTGGTTATACAGATTCAGAAATTGGGCTGGTGACACTGAGCATCGTAAGTCCACTTCAGGTTACAACTTTTCACTTGGTTCAGGTCCTATCAGTTGGTCTAGCAAGAAGAAAAATGCTATTGCTATATCATCCACAAAGGCAAAGTTCAGGGGGGCTGTTAACTCAGCTATAGAGGCTATATGGCTTCAAGGAATTCTTTCTAAGTTTGGTACTCCTTTCAGGCAACCTATAATCATCTATTGTGACAACCAAAGTACTATTTAGATATGCAAGAATCCGGTTCAACATCAATGAACCAAATACATTGAGATTCATATGCATTACATTCGAGAGTCTATTCATGGTCAGATCATTGACTTAGTCTTTTTCTATTCTTCAGAGCAGGTTGCTGACATATTCACCAAACCCTTCACTGAGAGAAATTTCATTCATCTACGAGCTCTTCTTGGTGTGCGGTCTATATCAACATCATCATCATCATCCTGGGGGAGATTTCTAGTCTTCTCCACACACTACTCTCTTTTTTGAGGATAGTTTTTTCCCACAGGGTTTTCTATCTTACTCTGTTTTTTAGAGAGATTGCTTTGTACATGGGTACCTTACCAGGCTATTAGTCGGGGTCCATTTTATCCATGCCCACCTAAGTTATGCTTAAGGGGGGGTGTCAGTGTATTCATTAATGCTTGCATACATATATATTGACCTAAGCCCACTTAGGCATTTATTGTGCAGGTTGATATTTTTCCTGATATTTTGCCCAGCTAGTTTATAGATTGGAGAGGTGTTGATACGCCTCAACACCTCATACTTGGATATTTATCCTTTATAAGAGACCCTTGACTGTCTAATAAACTAGGTTGTTTGCATTACAATTCATGTTTTTGTTAGTCTAATCCATGATCCTGGAAATCTACAAATATGACAAAGGATGTTGGGTCATGTGCAACAAGTTGGGACTCCTTGTCTTGCAATAGAAATGGGCCTATTCTTATGTAATGGGTAATCTAGATTCCAATTTGGCTCATGATAGCCTATTAAATTTTGTGAAGAATTATTCTACTTTTACTAGGTAAATGAGGAATCCACATTGGGTGATAGGGATTTTTGTGAGGTTCATACCTAAAATCTCTCAAAAATCCTTGCACTAGAAGGTCCTAGGGTGGTATGGTGGATAGAGCTTGCAGTTTTTTGTATCCAAATCTCTCATAAATTATTTGAATGTTAGAAGAAATTTAGTTGATATTGGTTATAACACCAACAAATTGAATTTCTTCCCCAAGAATCCAACATGCACTTTAGAAACAATAATGGACTTAAAGGCTGTTGAATGTGAGGATGACCTTGTTGCACATGTGTTTATGAGATTGTTGCACATGCGTTTGTGATTGGTTGTCATTGATTTCTATCGACACTAAAAATTGTCCTAGGCCTGCGACTTCTAAATTCTCCATCGTTTCCCCTTCAATCCTTCATAATTAAATAATTCATAATTATTTAATTATTTTCTAATGTCATATGTCTTCTATTAATTAAATAATTTTAATTATTTGATTAATTCATTCTTTTCTTTATTTTCCTCCTTGATTAATTAAATAAATTCTATTTATTTAATTACACCACTAATTAAGTCCCTTTCTTTCTAAAATTAAATAAATTTGATTATTTAATTTGGTCCACTCTCTTTAATTTTGAATTAAATCATTATTTATATTCAAAAGATTCCCTTTGTCACATTCTTCTATAATTAAATAATTATTTTAATCATTCATTGGCCACCTAGATTAAATAATTTTATTATTATTTAATCTCCTGTCACTTCTTTGTCTGTGCCAATCTTATCTTCCACCTCAAGTCTTTATCTATCCATGTCTCAATCAACCTCCTCCCTTGATTAAATTATTTATAATTTAATCTTCACCATCAATCCTTATGATTTTCCCTAACCCTATTCCATACTACATCTTTCATTCTTGTCTTTCCTATAAAAGACCTTGTCATTGACATTTATACATATCTAGTTCATATGCAAGTACATTCTGCTAGTGTGAGACACCAATCTTCAATATTTTGCTTTGTCATTGTCATAGGCTTATTATTACACACTCAAATCTAAGGGAAATTATCATATTCAAGCAAAATGGAGAAGTGCAATGAAGGTGAATCAACATGGTGGCATGAATATTTGGTAATATTGCTTTATGTTTTATGTCTTTATGCTCATTTATACTTCATTGTTTATTGGCGTTTGATTTTATATGCTTTATAGCCTAAGCTTTGATATTTTAGCCTTGATTACAATGTCAACACTCAGTTTGGGTTGTCGTTGATGTTGTGCTAATTGTGGAGTTGTTGATGTTCATGGTTTGATGTAGTCATTACTTGTTTGGATGAGTTATTGTTCATGGTTGAATATCATGCATTATTTAATGACAATTAGAGTTGTATTGTGTATGGTTGTTGATAGCAGAGATGATATCATGATGATATATAAAGATGAGGATTAGAAGCATTAAGTTGAGGATTAGAAGTAATGCTCATGTTGGAGAGATGTTGTTGATGGTCTCTAGTATGTTGTATGCTCTATCTTGTTGTTCTGAGGAAGAATGTGTTTTTGCAAGAAAGTTCTAGTCTCCACATGTTGGTGAAAGTTTTTGCTATAGGAAGTTGTGTTGAAGACTCTTTGGGAGAATGCTTCGCATTCCTCTGTCTTTGAAGATATGGTCATGTGGTTTGGGATTCAGTGTCTATGTTTTGTGGATGGTGCACTCCTATTTTTTCTAGTCACCAATATTGTTGAGGAGGTTTTTGGTATGTGCAATGTGTTGGTAGTTTTATTGGTTGTCTAGACTAGTCCAAAAAATGCTCCACATTTCTTTGTATTCATGTTTTTTCCCTTGAGGCTTGGTGAATGTGCTCTTAGTGTTTGTACAGTGTCTTAGTTTAGTTTTCATGTAATAAAGTATTCCACAAGTTGGTTTATTAATGTTTCATCTCATTCTTGTGTATTATGTGCTTCTTGGATGAAGTGTTCTATTTATCTTTGATTTGTGGTGGTTTTTTGTGGCATGGAAATGTGAAATAAGTATCTAGAAGTGTTGTTGGATGTTCATATAACATCTCTTTGTGCTCTACATGTCAATGATTGATCTCTTTGGTGTCGTGTATTGTTTTGAGTTGATTTTCTGGGAAATTTGTGGATTTATGGTTGACATGGCTTATTTTCTTGCTTGCACTATGTGCTTGGGGGTTTGCATCAACATTTGAGGTTGTGTTAAGATGTATTTGGGTGCTGACCAGGTGTGTGCTCAAAGCTGTGACATAAAAATGGCTCTTAAGATGTCACTCTTTTTTTCTGAAATCAGCAGAATCTAATGTGCACAAGAAAATGAAGATAGTTAAGCTCAAAATTTGAACATGTAGAAAGAACAAAAGTTGAAATGCTCTGAATCTAGTTTCAAAGCTACTATTTTTTTTGAAATTAATGAAGATTAAGGGTTTCAAGAAGGGGGGGTAAAAATAGGTCCTGTTTTTATTAAAAAAATGGCATAGCGTATTATGGCCCCCCCATTTTGATTAAATTTTATTTAGAATTTAAAAAATCCAAATGGTGAGAAATTAACTAACACCATGTAGTTTATCCCTGTTCTTTTGACTATTTTTTTTAATGAATATAAAATGTTTTATGAATTTTCGAACTGGACACATCCTGAAAAGTTGAAATTTGAGTGTGCCCCCCCTAATTTTTTTGAAAACTAATCAAAAATTGATTTTTTCATCACGTTTAGAATGGAGTCTAGTTTAAAGAAATGTAATTTGTTTTACAATTCGATGAATGAGTAAAATTCTATCCTAAAACTAGCACATTCTTGTTTTTGGCAGAAAAAGGAAGCAATAACAAGAGAAGTTATGGATGAAAACCTTAACTTAATCAAAACGTAAAAAAAAAATATATTTAGATAGCTAAGAGAGAGCCTAACGTCATCGTGGTTTTTTATAATCATGCATTGAAAGACATGCAAATGTGACAGTAAGCATAGCCAGAAGTATGTGGAAATTTGATAAATCCTAAGAAATTCACATCCATAAGCAACTCATTTGGTGAGTGCCAAATTTGGCACTCTCCAAATGACACATCACTTTTGGTGCTCACCAAATTTGGTGAGTGCCAAATGTGATTTATCATTTAGAGAGTGTCAAATTTGGCACTCGCCAAATGAGCTATTTTGACTAAAACCTAACTTTTATTTGTCTTTACTCCACCACTTTCATAACACTTAGAGTTCATAGGTTATATGATCATTGATGGATAGTTGAAGATTTACCTTTCACAACCTCTCTACCTCCTTACCTCTTAACCAATACATACCCATTCTCTCTGAACCCTCTCTACGTCTCTCCTACACTCTCTACCTTGTCTTCCATCCTTAGGGTTCAAGGTATAGGGTCGAGGGTTTAATGTATAGGATAACTCCTCGTCTCAAGTCTGTTCCTCCCTATATCCTTCCCACCCCCTCTCTCTCAAGTCTCTCCCTCCCTATATCCCTCTCATCTCCTCTCTCTCAAGTATATCCCTCGATCTATACCTTCCATCCTATGTTTCTTATATCTCTCACACCCCGTCTGCCTCTCTCAAGTTTCTCCCTCCCATGCTAACTAATCTCGCACTCCCTCTCCCTCTCTCAAGCATCTCCCTCCGACCCTAACTAGATAACTCTCTCTCCCTCGCTCTATCCCTCCCACCCTATGTCTCTTGGATCTCTTACACCCCTTTCCCTCTCTCAAGTCTTTCCCTCCCACCCTAACTAGACAAATCTCTCTCCCTCACTCTATCCCTCACATCCTTTGTCTCTTGGATCTCTCACACCCCCTCTCCCTCTCCCAAATCTCTCCCTCCCACCCTAACTAGACAACTCTCTCTCTTAGGTCTCTCCCACTCCCCCTCTCTCTCTCTCCATCTCAAGTCTCTCTCTTAGGTCTCTCTCTCTCTCAATTCTCTCTCTTAGGTTTCTCTCTATCAAGTCTTTATCTCAGGTGGCTCCTACTTCCTCTCTCTTAGGTATCTCCCTCAAAATATCCCTCCCACCCCCTCTCCCTCTCTCAAGTATCTTCCCCCACCCTAACTAGATAACTCTATCTCTCCCTCTCAAGTCTCTCTCCTAGTTCTCACTCCCTCCCACCCTACCTAGACTACTCTCTCTCACTCCAACCCCCTCTCACACACTCTCTCTCTCTTAGGTCTCTCCCTCAAAATATCCCTCTGACCCCCTCTCCCTCTCTTAGGTCTCTCCCTCCCATCCTAACTAAATAAATCTCTTTCTCTAATAGTAGTCTCTCTCTCTCTCTCAAGTCTCACTCCCTCCCACCCTACCTAGAAAAATCTCTCTCACTCCAACTCCCTCTCTCACACTCCCTCTCACTCCATCTCCCTCTCTGAGTTCTTTATATTTCTCTCTCCCTCTCATCTCTCTTTGGTCTCTCCCTAGATCAATATCTTTATTTAATGTAGTAGTTTCTCTCTCTTAGGTCTCACTCCCTCCCACCTTACCTAGACACATCTCTCTCACTCCAACCCTCTCTCTCTCTCTCTCTCTCTCTCTCGCTCTCTCTCTCTCTCTCTCTCCTCTCTCTCCCCCTCCCGGTGTTTCTCTCTTCGTCTCTCCTCCCATATTGCTCTCTCTGGTATTTATCTTTCTCTCTACCTCTCATCTCTCTCTCTCTCTCTTAGGTCTCTCCCTCAAAATATCTCTCCCAACTCCTCTCCCTCTCTCAGGTCTTCCCCCCACCCTAACAAGATAACTCTCTCTCTCTCTCTCTTAGGTCTCTCCCTCAAAATATCCCTCCTACTCCCTATCCCTCTCTCAGGTATCTCCCTCCCATCCTAACTAGATAACCCTCTTTCTCTGATTTAGTAGTTTCTCTCTTTAGGTCTCAGTCCCTCCCACCCTACTAGAAAAATCTCACTCTAACCCCCTCTCTCGTACTCCCTCTTAGGTATTTCTCTCTCTTTCTCACTCCAACTCCCTCTTAGGTCTTTATCTTTTTATCTCCCTCTCATCTCTCTCTCTCTCTCTCCCTCCCAGGAATCTCTCTTAGGTGTCTCTCACTCCCTCTCTCTCAGGTCTCTCCCTCAAAATATCCCTCTCAGGCCTCTCCCTCCCACCCTAACTAGATAAAACTCTCTCTTCCTCTCAAGTCTCTCTCTCAGGTCTCACTCCCTCCCACCCCACATAGACAAATCTCTCTCTCTCTCTCTCTCAAGTCTCACTCCCTCCCAAACCACATAGATAATTCTCTCTCACTCGAACCCCCTCTCTCACACTCCCTCTCTCTCCCTCTCAGGTCTTTCTCTTTGTCACTCCAAATCCCTCTCTCTCTCCCTCTCAGGTCTTTCTCTTTGTCACTCCAACTCCTTCTCTCTCCCTCTCAGGTCTTTCTCTTTGTCACTCCAACTCCCTCTCTCTCTCCCTCTTAGGTCTTTCTCTTTGTCACTCCAACTCCTTCTCTCTCCCTCTCAGGTCTTTCTCTTTGTCACTCCAACTCCCTCTCTTAGGTCTTTATATTTCTCTCTCCCTCTCATCTCTCTCTATATCATCTATCTCTCTCTCAGGTCTCTCTCAAGTGTCTCCCACTCCCTCTCTCTGAGGTTTCTTTCTTAGGTGTCTCCCACTCACTCTCTCTCAGGTATATCCCTCAAAATATTCCTCCCAACCCATCTCCTTCTCTCAAATATATACCCCCCACCCTAACTAGATAAATCTCTCTCTCTCTCTCCCTCGGGTAAACCCACAAAAGTGGTTTACAATTCGAATGAGAAGGAAAACTTGTAAAAAATGACCCCATGCCAAAAAAAATCATTCTGGGGGTTCAAACGAACCAAAAAAGGGTTCGCTCAAACTAGGGTTCGAGCACACCCATTTAATGCATGCACAAAAAAAAGAAAATGAAAACACCTTTTGGGAAGGGGGTTCACTTGAACCCCCCTGGTTCAAGCGAATCCCCCCTTTTCCCTGATTTTTGACCTTGTTCACAAAAAAAATCAATTTTTTTGAACTTCGGAGCTTAGTTTGAACATGAAAATGGTGGAGACTTCACAAACCCAACTGGAATCAAGTAGTCCTTGGAACAAGCTATCCGATGAATATAATTTTAATATGTTTTGTTTTTATTATGTATTTGTTTTTTTAGTTTTATTAAACATAGACCGAAAATCAAGCTCTCTATTTTGCACATGTGGAAAAATAGCAGATTATCAAAAAAAATGAAAAATATGAGCGCACCAGATATTGCAGTCCTTGATCCAACAAAAAAAATAAAATTGAATTTTGATACATACAAATAAAGTTATGCATTATACAGTCGCGCTATGTCTGAATTGTAATTGGTTTGAATTCAAAACTTGATTAAAGAAAAAATATTCAATAAAAAACTATCTAACCAAGTGGAAGCACTAGATATCAAAGTTACCTATCTAAATTCAAAATAATTAGAATTTTATCCTTCATGAAAAAAAAATTATGCGTTAGACTATGAGTGTCACTTTTTAAAAATGTTGTTTTATGAAAAAAACTAGTTTTTGAGAGAGATGGAAAAAGAACTGCAATTTGATTCCAAAATTTTTGAAAAAAATATATTTAGAGTCTACAAAAAAAACGTCATGAAACTCTAGCTTGCATCATCTTCAAATTCCTCATGCTTTAGCCACTATAGGTGCCTGAAAGTGAAGATTTAGTTAAAAATAATAATTTTAGTGTCTAGTTTGGCCAAAAATTGTAAACCACTATTATGGGATCACCCCCTCTCAAGTATCTCTCTCATGCCTTTCTCCCTCCCAACCTACCTAGAAAAATATCTCACTCCAACCCCCTCTCTCATATTCCCTCTCTCTCTCCCTCTCAAGTCTCTCTCTCTCACTCCAACCCCCTCTCTCACATTCCCTCTCTCTCTCCCTCTCAAGTATCTCTCTCACACACTCTAACTCCCTCTCTCAGGTCTCTCCCTAAAAAAATCCCTCCCAACCTCTCTCTCTCTCTCTCTCAGGCCTTTCCCACCCACCCTAACTAGATAACTCTCTCTCTCTCTCTCTCTCTCTCCCTCTCTCAAGTCTCTCTCTTAGGTCTCACTCCCTCCCACCCCACATAAACAAATCTCTCTCATTCCAGCCCCCCCTCTAACACTCCCTCTTTCTTTCCCTCTTAGGTCTTTCTCTCTCTCTCTCTCTTTATCACTCCAACTCCCTCTCTTAGGTCCTTTTCTTTCTTTGTCCCTCTCATCTCTCTCTCTCCCTCTCAGGTGTCTCCCACTCCATCTCTCTTAGGTATCTCCCTCAAAATATCCCTCCCAACCCCTCTCTGTCTCTTAAGTCTCTCCCCCCACCCTAACTAGATAACTCTTTCTCCCTCCCTCTCAAGTCTCTCTCTCTCTTAGGTCTTTCTTCCTCCCACCCTACCTAGAAAAATCTCTCTCACTCTAACCCCCTCTCTCACACTCCATCTCTCTCTCTCCCTCTCCCTCTCAAGTCTTTCTCTCTCACTCACTCCAACTCCCTCTCTTAGGTCTTTATCATTCTCTCTCCCTCTCATCTCTCTCTCTCTCAACTAGATATTAGGTAGATTATCTCAAGTTGATGGTTTAAGGTTTGAGGATTGAGGGATTAAGGTTTGAGGTTTGATGGATTAAGGTTTGAGGTTTGAGGATTGAGGCATTAAGGTTTAAGGTTTGAGGGATTAGGGTTTAAGGTTTGAGGTTTGAGGGATTAGGGTTTAAGGTTTGAGGTTTGAGGGATTAGGGTTTAAGGTATAGGATTGAGGGATTAGGGTTGAGAGTTTAATTTATAGGGTAGAGGGTAGAGGGTAGAGGTTTTATCATTTAAGGGTTGAGGGTTTAAGGTTTAAGGATTCAGGGATTAAGGTTGAACAACTAAGGTTGAGGGTTTAATTGATAGGGTAGAGGGTTGAGGGATGAGGTATTAGGGTTTAAGGGTCGATGGTTGAGGGATTAGGGTTGAAGGGTTGAGGGTTTAAGATTTGAGGTATTTGAGGGATTATGGTATGAGGTATCTAGGGTAGAGGGTTTAATTAATAGGGTAGTGGGTAGTGGGTAGTGGGTGGAGGGTCAAGAGGTATTATAGTTTAAGGGTTGACGGTTTAAGGTTTGAGGTTTGAGGGATTAAGGTTTAAGGTATAGGGTAGAGGGTTTAATTGATAGGGTAGAGGGTTCAGGGTTCAGGGTTTAATTGATATGGTATAGGATTAAGGGTTGAGGTATTAGGTTTTAAGGGTTAGGGGTTTAAGGGTTAATAGTTGAGGGATTAGGGTTGAAGGGTTGAGGGTTGAGGGTTTGAGGTATGAGGGATTACAATGTAAGGGATAGGGTAGAGGGTTTAAGGTTTGATGATTGAGGGATTAAGGTTGAGCACTTAGGGCTTAGGGTACAAGGTTGAGGGTTTAAGGTTTCAAGGATTAGGGTTTAAGGTATAGGGTTGACAGATTAGGTTTAAGAGCTTAATGTATTACTATTGAGGGATTGCAATTGAGTAGGAGCATGCTCACACATATCAAGAGATGATTGATGATAATTCATCTTATATGTGATGTGATAATCAAACCCAATTTCATTGGATTTTCAAGTACATAAGCTCTTTCATCATATGTGATGTGTTAATAAAACCAATTTCATTATTTTTTCAAACCAGATAGTCAAATATCCCTCTATGTTGAAATGCAATTTTACTTTATCTTATATGCAACATGTGATAATCAAACCAATTTCATTGGATTTTTTAAATTGGATAGTCCAATATCCCTCTATGTTGGACTAAAATTTAGAAAAATGTTTATACGTAAAGAAATGCTAGTTATGCCAAAGAGTATGATAATAATAACTATAGTGCAGTTGGAAGTTTGATGTATGCTATGGTTTGTACAAGACCAAAAAATTTCTAAATAGTGGGAGTTCTTTCCAGATATGTGTCTACTCTTGGTAGTTCATTAGGATGTAGTTAAGAGGGTCTTTAGATATTTGTGTGGTGTACCTTAGATTATTCCTTGTGTTATCATAGTAATATGATTGAAAATGAGAATTTCCTTGATATTCATAGATATGTGGATTCAGACTGGGTAGGTGATGTCGATAGAAAATAATCCACCAGTGCTTATGTGTTTACTTTATTTGGTGATGCTATTAGCTAGATGAGTAAGCAATAGGTTGTGGTTGCTTTGTCCACTACTGAAGCTGAGTATATGGTAGCTACTCATGCTTGTAAAGAAATCATTTGGCTTAAGAGACTATGTTCAGATATTGGAATAAAACAAGGTGTAGTGAAAATTTATTGTGACAGTCAGAGTGTGACATGTCTAGTCAAGAACCCAACATTTCATGCTAGGACCAAGCACATTGATGTACAATGTCATTTTTATAGAGATATGGTTGAAGATGGTAGGGCGAAGCTGGTTAAGCTAGAGACTTTGATGAATGTTGTTGATTCTTCAATTAAGCTTGTGAGCACAAAGAAGTTCAGCTGGTGCTCAAGGACTATGGGCCTCTCAGCCCCTAGCAATTAAGAGATGATGTTTATACACCCTCCCATTGCTCTTGTAAGGTGTTCAATAAGTGAGATTTTTTTGGAAAATGTGTCTCAACCTTGCAAATATATAAGGGACTGTTGATAAGTTAGCACGAGGAGTGCAGGGAGGATATTTTATGTATATTTTATTATTGTAAACCTGGATTGTTCATCATTAGGTCTTAGATCTAATGGTCGATATTTTGTTGGCTTGACTTATCCTAGAAGGAAACCCTATTTTATGAGGGTGTTGTATTATGGTTGTGTATTGTGATGTATTCTAAGAGTCTGATAGCGGTCATGTCGCCTCTAGATCTCTAGTTGGTGATACTCCTATGAGAAGCTTGCTCTACAAGTATATTCTAATCTTCGTGATTTCTTAATAATATATTGGGCAGATTTTGGAGTGTGGTTTTTTTCTCCCGAAAGGGTTTTTCCCATGTAAATCATTGTGTTGTAGTATGCATGGTATTTATGTTTATTTTTGTTTAAGTTTATGTAACTATTAAATATCTATAAATTTTTGCACTATCCTCCTCTCAAGATTAGTGTAGGAAGTTGTTCCACTACCTTAGCTTCCTTAAATAATTGGGTGGGGGTCATAAGTGGGTTACTTGGCTCTTTGCACAAGTGCACTTTGGTCCTAGGATCCCTTATAGCCAACTCTAGAATGACCTACTTAGCCTTTTTTACCCCTTCACCCCAGTCCTGAACCTACAAGGTGGATTTTAGACAATCATGCATATCTTCTATTCTATCATAAGAAATTATACATTAAGCATTCTTTATTCTCTATAAGCAATATGCATACATATATAAAATATTGATTGATAGAATATACCCTATATATATATATTTGATAATAATAATCTGTTGGGATGGAATGGACTGGTTTCCCTTGTGATCGTTGGTTTGTATGTTCTTCTCCTTCCATCGATCTATTCTTAGCATTCAAAAAATATTATTAGTATGAATCAAATGCATAAGAATCTATTATTCATATTCATATTTAAGAAGTTACATAACAACTTATAAGACTCAATAATTACTACAAGCATCATTATTGCATAATCGTATATAATTTATATATTTATAATATTTTATATGAATATATATATATATATACTTCTAATTACTTTCAATCTTCCAATAATAATTTTGTATGAGAAAATGTATATATATATATATAATAGATATATACTTATATGTAAACTTATTGTCACCATATACTCCTCCAATAATATCCTCAATCCCATAGATAATTTATCTCTTCGTTCCAACTTGTTGTTTTCTCTAGTGTAGATATTTAGATTCCTTCCTATCTCCCCTTCGCAAATGATTTCATTTTCTTTATATATCTTTGTATCTTTTAGAAAGAGGGGTGACTACTTGAATAGTCATTTCTCCTATCGCTGGCCAAGGGACACTTTCATTTGCTTCCTTTCATAAAACAATCATTTAACTATAATCATTATATGGATACTATTGATTGTTGTCTCTCATAATCATGTGTACCTTCCATTGATACTCATGGGGTGTTGCTTATGCTATCGTGGGATTCGTGCCCATAATACAATATTCACCTATTATATTTGTGATACTCTTTCTATGCCGATTATAAATATGAAGACCAAGTCATTAACTGGTTTTGACTTTTAATCCTCCCCATGTAAGACTTCCAGTCGATTGAAAAAATAACATATAATATGCAAACTCTTTATCACTTACTAAGTATAACCGGCAAGCAATATTCTCAAGACAACCTCTGTATGATGTGCCATGTTCGGAAGCCATGATCACTTGGTATTTGACATGTATGGATGCAACTTCTTCATATTACTATTGCTCACTTGTAAATTTCCATACATTAATTGTTGCTCCTGTATTCATCACAACTTGGAGTTGGTTATCTCAGTTATACTTTTGTCTTGAATTTGACAACAAAGTTGGTTGACCAAGACTTTGTGTTGCAATTTGTGAGGGCATGAAAAGGAGATGGAAAATGTGCAATGTGAAGTGGTGATTGTTTAGAGCTCTAGTGGTGGCTCCTGCTTTGATTATATCCATTTAAAAGAAAAAGTGTTTTATTATATTTATTTATGAATTACAAGTGTTGAATGAAGTTGTTGATGACTTGAGACATTTTATCAAATAGTTTTAATGTGTTTATTATATTTTTATTTTGTATATATTAATTTTGATTATAGTTTTGTTAAAAATTTGAAATATTTTTAATAGTTGTAATGCTTTATTTATTCGTATTTTATGTATAATGGATTATATCATGTTATGAATAATTTAGAAAATTCAATTGTTATTTTGTTGATCTCTATGTATAGATTGAAGCTTTCATTTTATTTAGAGGTTTTTGACAAAGATTATCAAGTTAATTTTTTCATTTGATAATAAATATACTTTTTCCAACAAATCAACTTACCCAAAATAATAAATACTATCTATAAAACCACATTTTATTGAAACAATCTATACAATATTCTTTTATTTACAATACATATAAAACTGTAAAAAAAATATATATCTAAACATTATAGAGAAAATTCTAAAAAAATTATAAATATTTTATTCTTGTCAACTATTTGATAGCTACTAAGAGCAAGCCCCCATGTGGCTGCTTAGCTTATTTTGGCTAGCAACTACTGCTCAACTTATTTAGGAGTTATTTGTGGAGCGGATGGCCCCATGAATGTTTAATTTTTTTGTTTATTTTTGAGCAGCCAACGTAAATTTGTATTAATAGTATTAACAATAATTTGTACAATAAAAAATTAGAAAAAGAAAAATGAAAACAAATATTAAAAAAAAGGGAAATAAATTTATGGAACCACGTGGATTTTTAACAATTTGCAGTTGATGCTTATTTCCAACCCCTTTTTTTCCATAGTTTATTTTCAATTCTTAAAGAGTAGCTGCTCCATTAAAATAGGAGAAGATTCCAAATTATCCATTCCCACCAATAAAATCTATGCATAGAACATTACATGAAAACTTGACATAAAGTATTTTCCTACTTTAAAAAAAACAAGACAAGACACGACGATAATGGAAACAAAGGACTTTTTATATTGGAATACTTGGGCGTTATTGGCAAATCAAAAGCTGCTTTACTATTCTCGTCACTTAGTCACCTTTTCAACAAATCTGTCGATGTTGGAGTGAGATGAACCGCCTTCCATCGTCGCCTTTCTCGCCGACTCCTTCCATTCGACTGCTTTCTTTCGGAGCTCTGTGCCGTCCTCGCTGCAAATCACTCTTCGCACACTTCTCTCAATCTCATCCCACTCAAACATCACATCGCCATCGGCGTGCTGCCTCCGCCTCAATTTGACACCCATCTTCCACACGTCCGCTATAAATTTGCAATTGGTGGGCTGGTCAAAGCGGAGGTCGCAGCCGAGCAGCGGAACCCCGGAACTGACCGCTTCCACCGTTGAATTCCAGCCGCAGTGAGTCATAAACGTCCCCACCGACGGGTGACAGCACTTTTAGCTGAGGACTCCACTCCACAATCAAGCCCCGATCTCCAATCTCCTCCGCAAAGCCCTCCCACAAATTTTCCCACACCGTTGTCTGCCCTGCAGAGGGACGATCGCCCACAAAAAATTCTGCCCACTGCTCTGCAAGCCACGACCTATTTGCCTGATTTGTTGTGTACTAATAGTGGCTATGCTGCCGAAGGAAACGTAGACGACAGAGTGAGAAGGCTTGGAGTTGAGCCATTCTATACACTCCTGTCTTATCTTCCCACGGGCTGCCGCCGAACTCTGTGTCCTCGCTATTTCTTCTGTCCAGAAAGGCGGAGGGAATTAGTGGACCCACCGTACAGACGGGAACATTTGCTTCCCTCAGATAATCGATCGCTTTCCCTTCGAGCTCATCGAACGAGTTCAAAATCACCCACGACGCGCCGTTAAAACCTTCGACGGAACTTAGATTGTGGTCCAGACCACCAGCATTGAGAAGTGGAGGAAAAAACGTGGACGTTAAATCGGGCATTCCCATCTCGCCTAAAGCCGGAATGACAACAACGTCTGTCGAATCCTGTTCGCAGTCATTCCACTTCCCCACTGTGAACACAATCAAAACAAAAATTAATTGTATTGTAAGCAAAATTTTACCTTAATTTTGAGCAGATAGAGATCCGAAAGTGAAAATGGTAAGAGCTTGAAATGTTAAAGAGCCAGTGAAAATTAGTTTAAATTCTAACCCGACGAACGGGTAAAATAAAATTAAAAATTACTAAGGCTGGGAGATCGTTTCGACCCCTGTGTTCTGTATTAATAAAGAGGGCGAGATATCTAGCAAACAAACCGTATTTAAAATAATGATAGATTGCGCCAACAGTTGCAGACTGCGTGTAGAAAACAGCTCGGGGGATGTTTAGTTTGTTGGAAACTTGGGCAACCCAGGGCATAAACGCATCATGAACAATACAAGTCACAGGAGGTCCCCTTATGTTGAGGTGCTCAATCAGCTCTTCCAAATCGGATCCCTCCATCTGATGATGTAACTGCCCGAAAATAGAAAAGAAATCTGAAGCGATGTCCATTCCAGGAGGAAGATGGTCCGGAATGGACTCGAACCGAAGACGTATGCCGAGGCGTTGGAGCGTTTTATCGGCCTTTAACATTCTGTGGTGATCAAAGGCAAAGCTGACGAAAGTGGTAAGCACGCCTGCGGAGGCCAATTCCTTTGAGAATTGCACGAGGGGATTTGTGTGGCCTGCTTGAGGAAACGCCAACGCTACAACATGTGCACTTCCACTCGCCATTTTTGCTCTGCTACATTTTTTTTTGCCTGGCTTCACCTAGAAATAGTAATTCTATCCGCATACGCAACTCCTTTTCCACACAGACCGTTTTTTCTTTTCTTAACGTGCGATGCGATGATCATTGGATTTTTTTATGCGGATAGTCAAATGCGCGTGCGGGTCAGATTGGTATATAAATCTACCCCATAGTCAAATGGGAAGCAGACAAATCAAATGTATTTATATATATTTAATTATTATTGTGACATAATTTTATTGATATTCAAGATAAAGTAATGCATAATTTATTTATATTAATCTTTTATGTCAATACAGGATTGACAATATAAAATTAAAAATTAATTTCGATACTTCCAAAAAAAATATCTTTGTTCTTTGAAAATGAAAGAATAAAATCTCCTTTATTTAGGGTAAATTAAATGAACTCTCACAATCAAATAATTATTGGAGGATTAATAAATGATGTAGTTTTACATGGAGTAACGTACTTAAACAAATGTAAAAATTAAGTAAATAAGATAAATATATTTAATAAAAAATCTAATATAAATGTTGTGACAAATTTATAAAAATACTTGATACATATGTAGGAAAAATATAAATGACAAGATAAATGCTTTCTAATCTAAAAATCGTATGGGTCACCTCCACGATTATGTGGTTTGTACAGATTATACATTTAAGTCAAGTCTATGGATTTGAAGTTTGGTTTGTGGATATGATCTTTGGTCAACTGTTATATCTTGATTTTCCTAAATATTTATGATATGTTCTATCTAACTAGGGATGTTTAGGATCATCTTTGAAAAACCTTCTAGACAAGTATTGATTCTCCTTTAGTCAAACCCCTAGATGGGTCAATTTATCAACTATCAACAAAGAATAAAAAGTAAAAAGAAAACATGTAGTGATCTACCTAAATGCTAATGTAAGCAAGTAATGCAATAGTGAATTCCCTAATTTAATGCTATATTCTCTTTAAATGATATCTAGGTGTTATATATCAAATGTGTAAAAGTGAACTAGGGTTAGCTCTTAAATATAACTCTAAAGGTGGCAAGTGCTTCAAGTTAACACATATTAACTAATAGGAATGGTTAGGTCAGCCTTAAATTTAGATTTTAATTTTAAATTTTTTTGAGTTGGTTTTATCAAATTGTATAACCTAGATCACTTGCTCAAATTAAAAAATTGAACTTGATGAGAAATGGGTAAAATTGAAGATTAGGACTAGTCCCTTCGAATGAGTACAAATGGGATTAAGTAAGGTGTTGGTTATGTGTCATATTTCAATAGAAATCTGCCACTTGCACACTTTTCATTACATAAGAAATTATAACCTAGTGAAAGTGGGCCTAAAATGAAAGACAAAAATGAAAGGTGTGTAATATTCATTATTACACCCCTCAAGTCAAATACGTCTAAAAATTATTTTTAGATAAATATAAAATTCTCAATTATTCATTTAATCCATTTAATGTGTATTGCTTAAATAAATGCCTATATGTTAACTTATTGAATGTCTTGATTTCCTCAATACCTCTTTCATCATATATGCTTTCATTATCATTCTCACCTCTTTCGTCATATACGCATCCATTATCATTCTCTCCACACAATATATTTTTGTTTTAATTTGAAAGACATTCTAAATATTATGACATGTGCTACTTGTTTTTATTTTTCACATTCCATATATATAATATTCAAAATGCCTCTTGAACTTCCATAAAAATTGATGGTGACAAATAGAATATGGTGTTATTTTGTAGCTAATCCTTCTTTATAAAAGTACAGGGTCTCTATTCCTTATGTGAATAGCATGGAAAGATGATTGAAATTTTTGTTTCTAGAGAAAAGAAGATTAGACCTTCTAAAGGATTTTCTTTAATTTGATAAAAAGGTAGACATGGTGGATGAGGCCATTTAGGGTCTTGGTGGAGAGATTTACAATGGAGTGATAAATTTAGTGTGTTATGGTTCTCCAATAATAAATCATTCTTTCTTAATGGATTATGGGGCTCAATAATTCCCTTTTGGTCACCTTCTTCTCTTTTTGTTTTGAACCCTTCTCCTAGTTGCCTAATATTGTCAAGGTTGTGCCTTAGCAATATGACAAATGATGTTTGGCCAAGTGCAACTAGTTAGGAATTCTTGTATTGTAATATAAATGGGCCTATCTTCTTATGTAATGGATGACCTAGATTCCAATATAGCTCATGATAGGGGAAATTTTGTGAAGAATTATTCTACTTTCACTAGGTTTGAGGAATTCATATTGGGTGATAGGGATTTTTGTGAGGTTCATACCTAAAATATCTCAAAAATCATTTCAATACAAGGTCCTAGGGTGGTATGGTGGATAGGGCTTGCAATTTACTGTACATAAATCTCCCATAAGTTATTTGAATGTTGGAAGCAATTTAGTTGATATGGTTTTAATAACAACCACTTGGTCTTCTTCCCCAAGAATCCAACACGTGCTTTAAAAACAATAATGGACGTAAAGGTTGTTGAATGTGAAGATTACCTAATTGACCATGCTCTCATTTCTAAATATCACGAGTATTGGTCAAAATTATCTTTTATCTACAAATGGATTTCTAGGTCTTAGAAGCATTTCTTAGAAGGTGAAATATTTTCTTACCAGGTTATGCTTAAAGGTTTTTAAGACTTGATCTATTCATTTTGTAAAGGATAAAAAGCTCATTTAAAAGTTTGGTTCATGGGATCTAAAGGATCTTTTTTGTGTAGTTGACCTTGGTTCCTTTCCTTTGATCCCCCATAGTTATTATTTTACTTATACCTCATTTGGATTATACTTACTTATTTTCCTTTGCAAGGTGATTCCAAAATAGTGTGTCCCACTTTTTGTCTTAAGTGTGGCATTGAAATTGGTCCATTTTAAGAAAATTTAATTTATGTCATTTATAGAAAGCAAACCATTGAGAATTTGAAGATGATGTGGACTAGTGAATTTTTATATTTTGGGTTGGATTCTAAATTAGTGTTTTTCATTTTAAAAAATAATGTGTGATTTTAAAATCATTTTAAATAAAAAATTTCATTGAGAATAGATTACTAAAAAAATTATGTTACAATATATAGTGTGTCAAACTAACCACACTAGCCACAAAATATATGAATAAAGATAAAACCAATGTTGGAGTCACTAATGGACTCAAGCGTCTGTGATCACCCGCAAAACAAAAAATGTCTTCCACAAGAGAGAAGCGAGAGAAAAAATATTGCTTGATTATGGACGTGATGGATTTGATAAAGACCCAATATGATTACATGAATTACAATGGATTGAACTGATTTTAATTGTATATATGATACCCTACTTATATAGGCAAGGTTGAGAGATAGGATAGGACAAGATTGTGACAAGTGTCTTAATCATATACAACAAGACAACTAGCATAATAAATATTAAATGACCTAGGACACAAGAATTAAATGTTGAGATAAGATAAGATCACATGACACCTAAGACTTCTAGAAATATTTCTAGGACCTAAGTAAACTTAGAATCTGTGGACTCAAGCCTCTAGGATCACTTGCAAAACCAAAAGATACCTTCCACAAGAGAGAAACAAGAGTAAAAATAGAGCTTGATTATGGACACAATGTATTTGATAAAACTCCAATATTATTACATGGATTACATTGGCTTGAATTAATTTTAATTGTACATATGATGCCTTGCTTATATAAGAAAAGTTGAGAGATAGGATAAGCCAAGATTGTGACAAGTGTCTTAATCCTATGCACTGAGACAACTAACATAAAAAATATATATTAAATGACCTAGGAAACAAGAAGTGAATGCCAAGATAGAATAAGATAAGATCACATGACACATAATACTTCTAGAAATATTATTAGGACCTAAGTAAACTTAACATGTGAATAAGACCTACTATGTGAACTAATTAGGTAAAATACCATATTCACACCAACAACCACTTTATAATATCCCAATCTACAATACCATGAATACATAATCAAGAGCTTATAATATAAATATTTTTAATTATAACATTTTAAAAGTAAATATCATGTTAAAAGCAACAAATAATCAATATTGAACATTGATAAATAGATCAATAATACATTCATTCCTAATTATCATATGATATTATTTTTATTCATATTGTATCAAACTCCAAAGAATCGATTGAAAGAAGAGAAGTCTCACTTCTATTATCTCCTTTATCAATGTTTTGGTGTTGGGCTTCAAGATTAATTGACGAATCCTTGCTGACAACCTATTCAAGGATGATATAGTTATGTTCTTTTATGTAATATTTTTGAAACACCATATAATATTTAATAAATTATCAAATTTCCTCATATCATGAGGCCAAAAGTATGCATTCTTGACCTCCTTTTTATATGCAAGAGTTGAACCTTCATTTTTTAAGTTTGAAAAAATCTCTTTATATATATCTAGCACCATTATAATCTATAAACATTAAGCTATGCGACCCTACAAAATAACCCACTCATTGTGGCCTATAATACTTCATCAATCCTACTCTTCTAGATATGCAATAAGATATATATATATATATATATAAAGTCTTAATAGACAAAGTTATAGTTAAAGTCTTACAAAATCTCTAATTGAATGCTTTTTCAAATGATAACACAAGAGTACCAATTTATTAAAGATATTTTGTAAAAAGTGAATTGATTGTCCAATTTGTGAGCTACATTAAAAGTATTTTTAGATATGACTCAAACATAAAAAAAAATCAAATTTATAAAGAATTATTCTCAAATAAAAAAATTTCAAAGGTATTTTGAAATGACAATTTTTTTATGTCAAAATAAATCACCCATAACTTGTTCTTGTAGACTCTACATTAAATTTTCTAATCATTATGATGTTTTATGATTGTTTGGAATTAGTTAATTTATGTATAAATTTCATTATTTTAATATAATTATAAAAGATGAAAATTTGATCTAAGTTGAGTGGATGCTCTCAAAGTTTGTTAAGTTTAGCTTGTGTCACTTAATATCCATTTTACTTTAAAGGGCATTTTTCTTTTTCATGAAGCCTATTTTGTCCATATTCAATTATGAGTTATGAGTGTTGAATGAAATTATCGATGATTTGAGGTATTTTTTCAAATAGTTCTAATGTCTTAATTAAACTTTCATTTTGCGTGCACTAATTTTGATCATAGAATTTTTGAAATATTTTCAAATAATTCTAATACCTTATTTATACTTTTATTTTGCATACAATGGATGATATCATGGTATGGATATATTTTGGGGGGAAAAACTATTATTATTTTGTTGATCTCTATACATGTTTTGAAGCTTTCATTTTGTTTCAAAGGTTTTTGATCTCTATACATGTTTTGAAGCTTTCATTTTGTTTCAAAGGTTTTTGGTAGAAATTGTGAAATTAAACTTTTCGTTTGATAATAACTTTTTTTAGAAATAAATAATTTTTTCCAACTTATCAACTTTATACATATCTAAAATAATTAATATTATCGATGAAACCACATTTTATTGAGACATTCTATACAACATTCTTCTATTTACAATAGATATAATAAATAAAATAAAAACAAAAACTCTAAAAAAATATATAAATATTTTTTTCTACCAACAATTTGGTAACAAATATAGGCACTTTTTAAAAAAGAACAAAAACAATTTAATAAAAGCAACGATAATAGAAACAAAGGACATTTTATATTGAGAGAGTTTGGCGTTAGTAGCACATCAAAAGCTATTTACGACTTTTGTCACTTTGTCACCTCTTTAACAAATCTGTCAACGTTGCAGTGAGAAGAACCGCCTTCCATCGTCGCCTTTCTCGCCGCCTCCTTCCATTGGACTGCATTCTTTCGGAGCTCTGCGCCATCCTCGCTGCAAATTACTCTTCGCACACATCTCTCGATCTCATCCCACTCAAACATGACGTCACCATCGGCATGCTGCGTCCGCTTCAATTTGACACCCATCTTCCATACGTCCACCATAAATTTGCAATTGGTGGGCTGGTCAAAGCGGAGATCGCAGCTGAGCAGCGGAACCCCAGCACTCACCGCTTCCACAGTCGAATTCCACCCACAGTGACTCATAAACGCCCCCACCGACGGGTGATTCAACACTTTCAGCTGAGGACTCCAATTCACAATCAAACCCCGATCTCCAATCTCCTCCGCAAACCCCTCGCTAAAATTTTCCCACACCGTTGTCTGCCCTGCAGCGGGACGGATCGTCCACAAAAAATTCTGCCCACTGCTCTGCAAGCCGCGAACTATTTGCTGGATCTGTTGTGTACTAATCGTGGCTATGCTACCGAAGGAAACGTAGACAACAGAGTGAGGTGGCTTGGAGTTGAGCCACTTCATACACTCCTCTGTCTCTTCTTCCCATGGGCTACCGCCAAACTCCGTGTCCTCACTATTTCTTCTGTCCAGAAAGGCGGAGGGAATGAGTGGACCCACCGTGCAGACGGGAACATTTGCTTCCCTCAGGTATTTGATCCCTTTATCTTCGAGGTCATCAAACGTGTTGAAAATCACCCACGACGCGCCGTTGAAGCTCTCGACGAAGCGGTAATTGCTGTCTTGCAAACCCGCCGTGAGATGTGGAGGAAAAAACGTTGACGCTAAATCGGTCATTCTTAGCTCACCGATTGCCGGAATAACAACAACATCTTTCGGATCCTGCTCGCAATAATTCCACTTCTCCACTGTAAACACAAAACCAAAAATTCAAATATACTTGTGTTGTAAGGAAAATTTTACCTTAATTTTGAGCAGATAGGGATGCGAAAGTGAAAATGGGAAGAGCTTAAAGAGTTTAAAGAGCTTATGAGTTGTTTAAGAGCCGGGGAAATTTAGTTTAAATTCTAACCCGAGGAACTGCTAAAATGAAATAAAAAATTACTACGGCTGGGAGATCGCGACCCCTGTGTTCTGTATTAATAAAGAGGGCAAGATATTTAGCAAACAAACCGTATTTAAAATGATGATAGATTGCCCCAACAGTTGCAGACTGCGTGTAGAAAACAGCTCGGGGGATGTTTAATTTGTGCGAAACTTGGGCAACCCAGGGCATAAACGCATCATGAACAATACAAGTCACGGGAGGTCCCCTTACGTTGAGCCGCTCAATCAGCTCTTCCAAATCGGACCCCTCTATCTGCTGTAAGTGCCCGAAAATGTGTAAAACATCTGAAACGATATTCATTCCAGGCGGAAGATAGTCCGGAATGGACTCGAACCGAAGACGTATGCCGAGGCGTTGGAGCTTTTTATCGGCCTTTAACATTCTGTCGTGGTCAAAGGCGAAGCTGACGAAAGTGACGAGCACGCCTGCGGAAACCAATTCCTTTGAGAATTGCAGGAGGGGATTTGTGTGCCCTGCTTGAGGAAATGCCAACGCTACAACATGTGCACTTCCACTCGCCATTGTTGCTCTGCTATTTCTTCTGCCTGCCTGCCTTCTTTTATAAATCTTGAGTCCTCCATCACTTTTGACTCAGTTATTGCGATTCTTTACCACGCTGACCTGTCTTCTTCTTTCTTTTTTTTGCTTTTCTTTTCCTTTTGTCCGCCTTCCTTCAGATAAGCCCTTTCGTTATAGCCACTCATTTCCGCATCGACCAATTTTATTTTATCTTATATGGCATATGGTAGTCAAACCTAATTACATCGGATTTTCAAACCAGATAGTCAAATATCCCTCTACGTTGGAATGCAATTTTACGTATCTTAAATGCGATGTGATAATCAAACCCAGCTACATTGGATTTTCAAACCGGATAGTCAAATATTTAGAAAGGGTTTATACGTGAAGTTATTTCAAACTATGTGATATTATTAGTTCTTTTTGTAGGCAGTATATTAATGGATTTATCTAATTTTATTAATTTGTTCAAATGAATCAATACAAGCAAAGAATTAAAATAGATTGATTTTTTTTAATGTATATATTTTTAAAAAATTTATTTCAATATATGAAAACCATTATTTTTTAATTCTATTAGATCATAGTATGTACTATGAGGTAAGCAATTTGACTAATGTATCACTACCAACAATTCACAATTTGTGGAAAATTCATCACATTAAAAGTTTACGATTAATTTTCCATGGCAGTGAATTGCTGGTGGTCAATTTTCCTTGAGGTGAATTTGTCATGGCAGTGAATTTTTCCGGTGGTGATTTTCTCGCAATGAATTGTTGGCGGTGAATTTTCCTGAATTGCTCGCGGTGAATTTGCCTGATGCCATGTTATATATCTATACTATATATAAATTAATTAATATTATATAATATAATAATAATCGTATTATAGAATCTATTAATATTGATATTATATATTTATAAAATATATATTAAATTTATTACGTATAGATAATATATAATTAAAATTATATAAATATTTATAATTCTTGATATACTATATATAATTAAGTTATATATTTATAATATATATAATCATATATTAGCTATTAATTAATATCATAATATTTAATATATAATAGAGTATTCTTTTTAAATAATTTTTTTCCTACTACACAATTAAAAAATGTATTACTAATACTTAAAGATAGTTACATATTAAACAAAAAAATCTCTCCATAGCCACCTTCATAGAATTTTCACATATCCAATACAAAAATAAAGTTGCAACTGAAATGATATTTGTTCTCTTCAAAAGTGTTTGGTTTCTAATCTTCAACAAGTAGAATCAATGCAACATCTTCAACAAGCACAATGAGTATTTGTAAATGTTATAGGCTTCTCATCTCAACATATTGACTATAAACTTCAATTATATAATTATTTATTAGAACTTGTAATGAATTGACCAAAGTGGTCTACAAATAGACATTGTGTATATTATTTTCAATTATATGCATTTATACTCATGTAATAATTATTATATGCAAATATCATTAACAAACAACATGTTACATATTGGATGCAATCTGTCACTTGTTTACTAATAAATTTTGTTTCTTTTTTAATATTTAATATTCTTTGAATTAAATATATAAATATGTTTTTTTTATAAAAAACTATCATACTTTAGAGAATAAATATATTCGCAATTCAATTATTCAAAAATTTTGCATCAAAGAAGTTTTCACTTTGGTTTGTCTATTTGTTTTAAGCTTCCCAACTATAAGACACTATTGGAGACATAAAATCATTTTTTGGTTAATCTTCAACATTATATTTTATATGGTTTCCAATAAAAGCATCACGAGACCTACTTATTCAGGGAACTCAAAGGATATGTCATGGCTTAAGGATTTAATAAAGAATACCTTCTTGTAAGTTGGGTTATTCAACTTAAGAGAATATCTCCACTTTCTTTGGTGATTTGATTTGTAACGAATTATTGTAGTTATGATCAATTTGAAGAAGAAAAGAGACGGTTTTATGTAGACATTGATGAACAATCATTATTAGATAATTGCACATTTTTTTGTATAGCATGCTTGCAAAGGATGTTTGATACAAACAATGATAATGACGGCTCCTTTTTATCATGCAATGAATCTTGTTTATAGGATTATGCATGCATGTATCCATGGGTGAGTGAATTATGGTTAGGATCTACCATGCATGTGATGATGAGCATGGTGGGATCTATGCGACTCTATTTTACCTACTTTCATGTCAAGCATCCTTTTGAACTATTATACCTTTAATATGCCCTTCAAAATTTTCTTAGTTCAACTTTAGTTTCTTCACACACAATTTTGGATCTCCATGGTTAGCACAAATGCTTGAAAAAGTATTATTTTTCCCCTTCCAAATTCTTCTTTTTTAAAACACAAAGGAAATTTAAAAAAAAAAAATTGTTTATAATAGGTGAGGACAACCATGAGGTTCCTTGTCCCTAAACTCTTTCATGTGTATACAAAAAATTCTTAAACTAGAAACAAAACAAACTTGAAAGAATGAAAGAGAAATCAAACTCAAATCCTAGTTTATGAAATTCACTACAAACCTTAAATAAAAAAGATGATATGTTGCTTCATCTTTGGATGTGGATGCAATATTTGTAGCATAACACTTATGAAATGATTAATTGATTGATTTTATTTTGATAGAATGCACTTTCTTAGATGTGATTGAGCAATAAAAATGATCAAGAGACTATATTTATAGAATAAGGAGATGAGGATAAGAGTGATCAACTTAGTTTAATAGAAAATTAGTGGAGTCAACTCAACTACAAATTATAAATTTTTCCTTTTAAGAGCAGGAGAGGATAATATTATATTATTTATTTAATTGATGGATAAATTTGTACACACTTTGCTTCTATTTATAGACTGAGTTGACTAAGGGAAGATGAAGAAGTTTCTAAAACAAAGAAAAGTTAACTTGATAAATGAAAATTGAATTTCTAAATGAAGATTGAGCTAATTGATCAGTGATGATTGAGTTAACTAAAGTGATGGAAATAGAATTTATGTGTGGACAATTGGTTCACATTTAAGTAAATAATAAGGTATTATTTAATTAAATGGATAAAATGGATAATTAGAAAATGTAAATTATTATTAATTAATAATGCTTTGTGAGAGGTGATAATTGATAGATGATAAATGGTAATGATGATGCATTAAGGGTTGACTATTAGAGGAATAATTAAGTGAATATTTTTAGTGTCTACATTTTACACTTCTTTGAAGCAATGTTTGAAGTCATATTCTTTCAAAGAAAAGAAAAGTAGCCAAGAAGAAAAAATAGAAATGAAGAAGATGATGGAAATGCCCCAAGTAGGTATGAAATAAAAAATTAGGAAAGTGAGATGAATTATGCCTCATCGAGAAATTATTTATGCATAAATTGCATGGGTGATCTCTTGAAAGAAGAGGAGATGAAGAAAATGTTAGATGAAAAGTGGAGCACGATGGGGGAAAAATAATGAAATATGGATGCAAGAAAAATGATTATGGATGAAATCATGATGATGTGTTATGTTGAATTTGAGATTAACAACCTTTATTTGATATAGCAATGGACCTTATGCACCAGGGTATAAAATAACAATGTGACAATGTATCCAATGCATGGATGGACTCTCAAGAAAACACCGAACAATAGGATACCCCAACACTCACAAGGTTTCCAATGCTCTTGGTGGATTTCTGATGGGACAACCATCAAACATGGCATACAAAAATAATAGACATTATCTCAATGTATACTATCCAAAGCACACCGTGATATGAAATTGCTGTGGTGACCTTGTGTAGGAACACTATGGGTCAAAATATAAATAAAAAAAATCTCGAAAGATCAAAAATATAAAGAAAAGAAAAGATAAGAAATTGTCAATTGACACACAACAATAACATCTTATGCCATTGTGTGGAAAGGGCTAAAGTATGGATTTCAATCATGTCTGATTTTGGGAAGGAAAAATATCATATAAGACAAGCATCTATTTTTGGGAATAAAACATCCCATATATAAGACGAGGGATAGGTGGTAAGGAAATTTTTTCATGATGATAAATGATTGTTTTCATTGTATGCTATTGAAGTTGATGTTGATTAATCCTATGGTTTTGCATTGAAAGTGCATGTTTCAAGTGTGATGTTTGATGATTTGTGTGTGAGGGGGAAGGAATCCATCAGGAAAACAATGTGAAATCAAGATCAAATGAAAGATTGAAATCATAAACTAATCTAATTCAAAACACTTAATCTATCATATTTCATCACTCATGAAATGTGCAAATCTAAGCTATTTGAATGAAATGAGATCCTAAGATATTCAAAACTAATTCAAATAAAAAAAGATGAGATTACCATCTCATGTTGGAGTGTATTTGCATGATGTTGGGTTATTCATATCACTGTAAAGCCTCCATTGCTTATGTGCAAAAGCTTGATGAACGATGCTTGGTTGACTAAAAAGGTTAATCTCTATCAATGGTGATTGCGACAACACTTCATTGCATAAGGTAAGTTGAAATTTTGATCCATAATTGTGAAGAGAAAGGCTTGTTTTATAGGAAAAGAAATTTTGACCCAATGGTCAAGATTGCATTTGAGAATATCCAAATCAACAGTCAAAATGAGTTGAGAGGATTTAGACATGAGGAGATTGTGCAAAGTTGATTGCACAATTAGGGTGATTGAAGAATAGATTGGCTAGTTAGGATTTTGATTGCTTAGTTAGCAATTGATTGATCAGTTAGGGTTGAGTTAGGAATTAGATGGTTGAGTTAGCAAAATCAAATTGCTTAGTTATCAATCCATGATTTTCTCAATCAAAAAGTGGGTTTGGAATATTAATTAATTAATTCCATTTTGATTTTGATTTTGATTTTTGATAATTTGAATAGTTTGATTTAATTATTCAAATTTTGGAGGGAAAGTGTGATAATTAAATTATTATGATTTAATAATTCAATTAATTTTGAGGAATAAGGTGAATTAGTGGCATAATCAAATAATCAGTGTCATTCAACTAATTAGGATGAAATAAGATTAGATTAGGACTTTATTAAATAAATGTAATTATTTAATTGGTCAAAAATGATGAAATGTGAATTAATCAAATAACGTTGTTTTATTCAATTAAGAGTAGAATTAGGGTATTCAAGAATTTATTAAATAAATGGTATTTATTTAATAAGTCAAGAATGATGAAAAAGTGAATTAATTAAATAAAATTTTATTATTCAATTAATAGAGGAAAATAGGGTTTCAAATGTTGTTTGATGTCGTTTGATGCCATTCAATGTCGTTCGATGTCATTCGATGTTGTTCGATGCATTGTGAGATGTCATGGGATGATTTTGAGATGTTTCAGAGATGTTCTGAGATGAACTCTGAGTTGATTCAGAGTCATTCCAAGATGTTCTGAGTTGATTCAGAGTCGTTCCGAGATATTTTGATTTGTTTTGAGACATTTTGAGTTTGTGATAAGTGTTAAGTCAATTTTACATGTCTGCATTTTCCCCCTCTTTGATACAAAGTATTGGTTGCTTTGTCTCAAAGATTCTATTTTTAAGATCAAGTTTTTGGAAAAAAATTATGCTCCACTGTACCCCCAATGTTTCGTGGAATGATGGTAGGACTCTGTATTGCCCCCTTGAGAGGCTGACCCTAAAAAGTCAAGTTTGAGGTCAAGCTCATGACACTAATGGAAAATTTAGCTATAGAAAAACTAAAAACCACCTACAACATTGCAAAGATTGTGAAATTCTACCCCATTTTAAAAAAAAAAGCATTGAAAAATACTTTCGTATGATAGTAAGATATGATCGTTTGAAGATAGGGTTAAAAAAGTCCTAATTACCAATCAATAGCCAAGTTTTGATGATTTTTGAGCATTTGCATCATTTTTCTCACCTTTGCATGTTGAGAATCCACGCCTTTGACTTATTTCCATCCCTTTGATTTATTTCCACGCTTTTGACTTATTTCCACACCTTTGACTAGAATCTTTTATTTTGTTTTTAAGCATTTGACATAAAGGATTGCCTTTGATAAGAAAGCTCGATTTTGACTGTTTCAAGTCTTGAAAGCTCACCTTTGACTAAAAAGCTCACTTTTTCTTGGTGCTTTCTGAGCATTTGCTCAAAATCCTTGCATTTGAGTTTTTTTGTTGCATTTGACTTTAGCATTTGCTCAAAACTTTGGCATGTGTTTTTTTTTCATTGTGTCTTGTGTCATTATGTGACAATTACCCGTTTAGAGTGAAACCCTAATATCATGAGTTGAAATGATTGCAGGTGGTCATCTTGTTACACACCTAGATCTAGATGATGGTCCACAACTTGGTCTATAGAGTGTTTCCCTTTTTGCAGGGTTGTGTACTTGATCTTTATTATTTTGTTGTTCAGAGACATATTGTAGATGAATGTGTTTTGTATATATATTCATCGGCCCAGTCGAGGCCTCGTATATATGCATCATTTTGTATTATCCTATCACACTTTGTTTCACTAATGATGATGATATATGTGAGATATAGATGGATGTATGCCCCATACATGATACATGATGTTTTAATTACTTTATTATCATCATGATATGTACTAACAACAGTGTGGATGCAGGATGGATGTTAGTTAGAAGAAATATTTGATGATAGATAGAAATTTGATGTTGTTAGTAGTGATGAGTTGCTTTTTCTTTACTTGGAGGCTTTGTAGTTTTTGAACAATTCTGTTTGATGTAGCAAATAGATACAATGCACCAGTGTATTAATGACCAAGGTGACTTTGTACCCATTGCGTGGACTTTGACTCTACAAACAAAGAGTATTTTTGCTCATACCAGACATACAAAAACTTTTTTTTAAGTATATAGTTGGGTTGTGTT
>VDFB02172268.1:67670-132677 GCA_007258455.2 Sequoia sempervirens
GTGTGGAAGGCAAACAAGAAAATAGTGGTTAAAAAATGAGGAATTTGTCTTCCGCACCAAATGAGAAATATTCACAATATGTGCTAGGAAGGAATAAGTCCATAAGATCGAGTATGCAAGAACCGAGAATTGCAAAATTGGCTTACGTTTGACTTCCAAACACAAATTTTCACACTTTTCGATGTTCCAACATAAGTCAAAAAGTATATGTGCGTAAGTTGTAAAGTATACACTTGAATATATGTAACTCATATCTATTGAACCATTAATTTATAATGTAAATATGGACATCATCAATAAAAAAAGATTTGTATTAATCAAATAGCCATGCACGACAAAATATATGTCAATATAAGTATAAAACAGATACAAAAAAGCCATATAGGGTTTACGAGAAATTATATAGGTGCATACAATGTCAAATATATCGAATACAAAATATAAAAATAAAATTGCCATGTAGGCATACAACAAAGGGTCTCTACATTTCAAAAATTCATTTCTCTCCCATGCTCTTGGTTCAAATACATAATTTTTCTTTCCCCTTTCCCATGCACTGATGGTGATTGTAAATCTGCCACCTATTTCTATCGAGAGAGGGGTGCTCCCTACCGCCTCTCTACCATTTAGCTCTTGGTCAAGTTTCAATTGTTACAATAAGAAGTAAAGACATTAATATATAGAAATTACATTATAAAAATTAATATATTTAACAAAATTTAATCACTTACTGCCATCTAACGATCATTCTCCTCGAGGGAAATATTTGCACGCCGATGCTCAGGCGTGCTCGAGCCTGTATAAACCATCCGAATAGAAATTAAACTACGAATCAATAATGGTTTGATTTTTCACTAGAACTAGTTCATCTATAACAACAAATGTAAATTGAAATTTAGTAATTTGCCTCATACCTCCCCTATCAGAGCCATCGAGGATTCTATTGCAGTAGAAACACCAATATCCATTGCCCTTGTTATGTTGGGCGGTTTCATCACCAACATCTGAAAATAAAACAACAAATTATTCAATCACAAAATAGTTATCGAATTTGAAGTAATGCTTTGAGTTTGAATGATGTGTAATGCAACGTAAGCAACAATATGATTATCAATTTTTTAAAAAGCAATAACCTGGGACAATCACATTGAAAAACAAAAGACCCTTTAGGACAAATTTTAAGTGAAAAAGCGTCAAAACACAATGTAAAATATGACAACCAATATGAGAAGAAGAGATGATCAAGTCAAAAGGAGCTTTGATAGTAGCCAACTGAGTTAAGTATGACAAATCCAAGTATCATTGTTGCAAGGAATGGAGTAAGAGCTAAATAAAGATACAACGACAATAAAAAATGATGGAGCTAACTTGTCAAGGGCCTATTCTTCAAAACCCTTATTAAACGCTTGTCAGAGTTTAAGATATGCAATAAATGTTTGACAATGGAATTAACCTTTTGAGGATGAGAGTGATTAAATTGAGGCCTCCTTTTACCAGTTGTCCCCTTTCACCTACAAAAATTTTATCAAGCAAATGGGTATGTGTAGGATCATGATAGGCCAAAAAGTGGCAATATGATGGGTATGTGGCTGATGACTTTTTTTTACCCAAAATTGATGAAATGAAAAGGGTTTTTAAAGGATATTCTTTCCACCAATATAAATTATCCTTTACTTTGAATTTAATATGTAATTATTATTCATTTTCTATTTGAATTACAACTAAAGTCCTGATTGATAGGCTAATTGAAAGACATCTATAGCTTTGAAATGGTATCATATTTTTTGAATCAAAAACATGCGTCACATTCTATGCTTCGCATACTATAGGATTAAAAAAAGAAAAATTGAATTTCATGAATTTTTGATCGAGTTAAGTGTTGATTTTATGATCAGATGTAATGCACAGAAAATTAATTCAAAATTAGACACAATAACACAATAGATACCCTGGGAAAACCCTCCTCTTAAGGGAGAAAAATCCAATAACAATTATATCTCTTATATATATGAGTAATGGCAACAAGTTACATTACAAAGAGGCCACACACAAGGCCAAAGATCAACATCAGCAATGAATATAACACAAACTAGTAATCTGATCTTCAATTTGCACTTGAATAAACTCAAAATCTGCTCCTATGTGAATTCACACTATTCTTCTTGAAGAGCTCACACTTAATGGAGAACGAGATTGAACTTTCTTGATACACAAATGAGAGAAAGTGACCTTCTATATATACATGTTGCTTAGAGGGGTCACACCTTTTCAAGGAAAAGGTTGTCCATCATAAAAATAATTAAAAATAATAAATAATAATTACAAAGGAGGTAGGCCATCTTAGAGATATGTTGCCATTAAATAATCACAAATAAATAAGGAAGTATGAAGCCCGAAGCTACAATAACATCAATACTCCCTCTCAGCTAGGGAGGAATACTTCCTATTGCACAAGACACATCACCTCATCATGATGCCAACCACAATGGCTACAACCATATGTGGAAAAGAAATGATATCACCTCATTGTGATATCAACCATAATGGCTACAACCATGTATGGTATGTACAGGTGTTCATCACTTGCGTGATGTTGTCACCTCAACATGACTTTCACCATGGCTCTCCCAAAGGGTGAAAACAAAAGTACAAGAGGAATCATCATGAAATCTCTCACGTGATGTTGTCATGGAGTCACACACATGACATCCACCATGGCTCTCCCAGAGGGTGGAATCAAGGTATTTTACCTTGAACTTCTCTTACAAAGAAGAACTCATTAATCAAGGGATTTCACCTCAAACTTCTCTCACAGAGAAGAACTCATTAATCAAGGGATCTCACCTCAAAATTCTCTCACAAAGAAGAACTCATTAATCAAGGGATTTCACCTCGAACTTCTCTCATAGAGAAGAACTCATTAATCAATGGATTTCACCTCAAACTTCTCTCACAGAGAAGAACTCATTAAAGAGGATCACTAATACTGAGACTTCTTCTCAGTTAAGGCTGTATTCTCCACCATACCAAGCTTATCTCAAAATTACACAAACTTTATCCTGGAGAGAGGCTTGGTGAGAATGTATGTCATCTACTCATCAATGTTGATATACCTCAACTATATAGCTTTCCTCAATATCATATCTCTGATGTAATGGTATTTTATCTCAACATGCTTGGTTCTATCATGAAACACAGGATTGACAAAAAGCTTCACACAACTATGGTTATCACAATGAATGATAGTAGGCTCCATTGATTTTCCAAACAATCCTGCAAGGAGCTTACAAAGCCACACTGCTTCTTGAGCTGCCATACAAGCTACAATATACTCTGCCTTTGTTGTACCCAATGCTATAGATGACTATTTCCTTCTACACCAGGAAATCATAGCAAATCCCAAACTGAAGGAACATCCAGAGGTGCTCTTCTAATTAGTAACACTCCCTACCCAATCAGAATCAGTATAAGCATACAACTCCAAGTCTAGATCTGAAGAATATCTCAACCCATATCCAATTGTGCCACACAAGTATCATAGGATATGTTTTGCTGCAACAAGATGTATCTGTCTCGGTTGACACATGAACTTGACAAAATGCACTTATTGCAATATGGTCTAGTATAGATACATCAATGATCCAATCAACTGACTGTACATAGTAGGATCCACTAGATCTGAACTAGTTGTAGCCTCCTTAAGCTTCTAAAAATTGGTTTCCATAAACTAACATAAAGAACCAATATCAACTAGATTACCATCTTCTTTAGGTTCACTAGGCTCCCTCTGAATCTTTAAGCACATGTGTCAACCTTCTGACCTTATCTTCCAAGATTTCCTGCAACACTTGCCTTAGATAAATGTTTTACAGTGCACACCTTTGGTACTGAAGAGAGTTCAGGGTTGACCTCCTTGACCTCATTGTAGATCACTCTATTTTGAATAGGTTTGCAAAGCTACCAATATCAAATCTAGATGACTATCTTGTGCAATTATGATCTCGGCAGCTGAAGGATTTAACATTTGGCCTTGCAACACTGCAACCTTCATTTCTTCTCAGTGAGTCATAAAACTCCCTCTTGATCCCTGCCTCAGATATTGCAAAGAAGACTTATGGAAGTGAACTCCCTCTAGCCACCAACTCAGTCCCATGGCTACAAGTCGTGACTTCATGCTTGATCATTTCTTTGGTCGGCATGACTTCCTCACAAGATGCCTCAAGTTTTTCATCACTAAGCAATCTCTCATCACCTTCTTGCTCCTAGAACTGTCCTAAAAGCATTTTAGAGAGAGATTACTAACAGCTTATAACTATCCAAAGAAAGATCAATGCTAGAATCATACAAGGTTTACTATCTCAGGTTATAGCATGAATACATAAGAATTTATGAACAATATTAAAACATAAATAAATAAATCAACCTAAAGAGAAATATATCAAAATATCATAATGAAGGGATAAAGAAACTTATCTTTATTTAATTTTGATATAACTCTTTCTTCCATCTTTTACTCCTCTCTAGAGTGCCAAACTCAGCACAACAAAAAAACAATTTGCACAACTACAGATTTCTTGAATGCATTATGTAGTTAGCATGTAGAACCAACTCTCTCCAAGAGTTCAAGACTCTATCATAGTTCATGCATTAGAGAATGATATCGATGTGACCAACTAATCACCATCAAAATTGTAATTCTCTTTTCTTTTCTTTTTCAAAGTCACATTTAGAAATCTTCATAACTAGCATGAAATAACTTGCAATAAATTAAATCTTCAAAGGATCTTATGCTAGTGAACATAATTCAAGAGAAACCACTATCTCTCTTTACTAATTACAAGATCCAACTAAATGATATAACTCAGCAAACAAAGAATACTTATCTCTTTAAATATTCTAATGGATGCAAATACTGGACAAAGTAAGATACACTGCTCTTGCGCACGGATCAACACACAACCTTCACAACTTGAACACAGGCCCATGACTTAGAATAGAAATTCCCTAGAATCCTTCTGAGGAGATATCTCATCCACATTCGAAAATGAAGCATGTTGATTAGGCCTGGTTGGGCAATCCTTTGCATAGTGACCAAACTTGTCACAATGAAAAACATTGGACTTTGGAGAGGTCCCACTACTTCTTGAATGTGGGAGCACCATCAACTCCTTTATCTCTATTCCTCTTGAAGTATCCTTTCTTTCCTCCTTTTCCTTTCTCCTTCAAGGATTGAGTGGAAAGAACATGAATGTCTTCATTCATAGAGCTTCAACCAATACCTCTTGCAGCCAACCTAGAATCTTCTTGAATACAATATGCCCTCAAACGATCAAACTTGGGAAGTTTCGATCTTGCACTAATTCCTTGAATGTAATACTCCCAAGATGAAGGAAGACCATTAAGGGAAAGCATGGTCAAATTCTTGACATCAACAAAATGACCAATAGAAGAGAGTTGATCTCTCAATTCGGAAATCTTCATGAAGTAAGCGATGACAAATTCTCCTTCTGCCATCTTCACATGATGAAGTTGTTACTTCAATGCAAGTGCACAACTTGTGTTGTTGATCTCATACATCTCCTCCAAATATTTAAACATCTCCCTTGCCATCTTCATCTTAGAGATGATGGGAACAATATGGTCCTTCACGGAATCAACTAACATCTTCTTTTCCTTAGTATCTTACTTCTTCCATTGAATCTTCTCTTCCTCATTAGCAGGCTCAGAATCTTTTCTCTCCACGAACTTAGCCAATTCACTTTCTTCCAAGGAGAGCATAATTTTGAATCTCCAAGATGTGAAATTTGATGCTCCCTCAAGTCTATCCTCAAGCTTAAGACCAATCACCATCTTGACGAAGAGATAGAAGTAAACAATGATGAGAAAGAGAGTAAAGAGTATCACTGTACTAACAATTTGATCAAGTTATTCTTCAAACCCGCTCTGATACCATGTTAGTTTTATGATCATATTTAATGCACAGAAAATTAATTCAAAATCAGACATAATAACACAAATGATACCCTGGGAAAACCCTCCTCTTAAGGGAGAAAAGTCCAACAACAATTATATCTCTTATATATATGAGTAATGGAAACAAGTTACATTACAAAGAGGCCACACACAAGGCCAAAGATCAGCATCAATAATGACTAACACAAACTAGTAGTCTGATCTTCAATTCGCACTTGAATAAACTCACAATCTGCTCCTATGTGAATTAACACTATTCTTCTTGAAGAGCTCATACTTAATGGAGAAGGAGATCAAAGTTTCTTGATACACAAATGAGAGAAAGTGACCTTCTATATATACATGTTGCTTAGAGGGGTCACACCTTTTCAAGGACAAGGTCGGCCATCATAAAAATAATTACAAATAATAAATAATAATTACAAAGGAGGTCGGCCATCTTAGAGATATGTTGCTATTAAATAATCACAAATAAATAAGGAAGTATGAAGCTTGAAGCTGCAATAACATCAACATTAAGGTGGTCAAACATATGATTTTTTATATTTTTTAAAATTTGTAATAAAAAATTCATAATTAATTATTTGATTGAAGAAAAATTACAAAAAAATATGCATCACATCGGGACATGAGTCATCTACTTATATCTAAAATCTTATAAAAAAATATTATCATTTTATTGTGGTTAGGGTGGTTAGACAGACACCTACTTCTTATTTTTTTCCCTGAAATTTAAGTACTACTGCATTGAAATTTCAAATTTTCAACAAATAGATTTTTTTTTTTTAAACAAACCTAGTAGTTTAGAAACTACATTTAATTTTCTATAGATTCTATTCTTACATATTTTTGAAATAATATAGATAACTTATTAAATTTTTTATGTCAAGTTGCCTAACTCTAATTTTTTTGAATGTTTTGCCACTTAAGGGCCTATTTTTTCCATGATGATCCTGCACATACCCAAATCAATTCAGTCCTTGATCTTCCTCATACTTGTGATGAAGATACCTTGCAAATTTCATCCTTAGATGAAAATATTATAAGCTCTCCTAGTATGGTAGGAAATATGGAACAAGAGAATGTGACCTTAGAAACAACCAACAATAAAATACAATCTTCCTCTAATCTCCCCATTATCAATAATCAAACACATTCACCCATTAATACTTCCCTTAGTGATGATGAAGTTATTTTGGATGAACCAAACCTTAATTGTCACAAACATGTGGTTTTTTGTTCTCCTACCAACTCTCCTTCTAGGGAGGATATTATGACCCAAGACAAAGATAATATCCCCTTCAAAGACACTGAAGACTCTCACTTGTTATGGGATGTTAACAATATTCAACCTCACTACACCCTTTATCCACCTTGCAATAAACCTCACCACACACTTTACCCCCCTTCACACAAACAAAAAACTCAAACAAAACCTAAACTTATCTTTTACCCACCCTCACATTCGCTTCATCCCTCTAATCGACCACACCACACTTTATACCCACCTAACACTAATGTATCACATCAATCTAGTGATGATATTTTTGTTCATACATATAACAATCACAATAATTCACAACCGTCGAAACCAATCCCACCCTCTTTACCTCTACCCAATCTGCCTAGTGCTCCTTGCTACACCACACAAACAAAGGAGATGATCTTATTGAACAATTAAAGAATACTCCTTCAAAAATCTCCCTTTGGGATTTACTTCAAACCTCACCACATTACAACAATATTCTTCAAACAACCTTACAAAAACTTGCAGATCCTCATGGTACAACTCTGAGCGATGTAGAAACTTTAATTCATAAACCGAATCAAACTAATCTTCACATCACTTTTCATCAACATGAGCTCCCTCCTTTGGAGTTGTGAAAACAACATGGATCCTTTATGATAAGTTCTCAATTCCATCACACAGGTATCAAACACACTCTCATAGATAATGGTTTCGCCCTTAATGTGTGTGGTGTGAGTCTCCTTAATCGATTAAATGTTGACAAACCACAAATCATACCTGATTTCGTCTTTATTTCTTGGATTTGATAATTCAACAAAGCAACCGCTTGGTGTAATCACTTTACCTATTACAGTTGGGGTGGTTACTTTGCAAACTCCTATTCATGTCATGCCTTATGATCTTTCGTACAACCTTCTTCTAGGAAGACCATGGATTCATGAGATGAATGTTGTGCCTTCAACTCTTCATCATATAATTAAATATGCCTATAATAATAAAATTTATCAAATTGAAGCAGATCCCGAGCCTAAAAGTTGCTTGCAGCTTGAAAAAGGAGCTACAAGTCCTCTCAAAACATTGATTCCAACATCCAACATAGATCCTCTTGAAATTGAACATAATGATGATGAATTTCCATCTAAATTATTTGGTGACGATTGGGGATCCTTAGAATTTACACCATCAGTTATGGAAAAATACATATTCACACACAAGATAGGCAAGACACAAGAACAATCAACCATCATGTCAATGCAAAATTTAGATAACCTTTCGAAAGCATCCACCTCAACCATTTTAGACAAAACTACAAACTCTACAACAACCCTTGATGAGCATGACAATGAATGACCACCCAATTCCAAAGCACTAAGAAAATTTTATGGAAAAGGGTATGTCTTCATGAAATAGTTTGGGCATAATGGAAAAGGTTTTGGTGCTCGAGAGCAAGGTATCCACAACTCTATAGAGCTTAACACACAACAAACAACTCATGGTCTTGGTTATTCTCCTTTACCCAAGATCACCAAACCTTCACTCAACATCAATACTATCACACAAGACTCTTCCAAGACTCTTTCTTATTCACATCAATAACTTTAGTTGCTGCTCCTTGGCATGTAATAGTTGTAGGATAATCACATTCTCACTATTGCATGTCTTGCATCCATCGCAAGGGGTAGCATACCATCATCCACTTTAGGCTCACCCTTGTCCTGCACTAAGTGGGGGGAAAAGGGGTTAGACAGCCTTATCCCTTGTATGTCACTTGTCATTGTCTCTTTCGACTACTCGTTAACTTTTCATGAACACATAAGAGCAAGCTTGAGATGTGAATGACATGTCTTAAGATTGAATCACATGTGACATACAACCTTTCTTTGATTTTCATTTTCCTTGACATGATGCAGTCTAACTTCGAAACATATGACTTGGCATAGGGCTTTCCAAGTTGGATCTCATGTCTTGTTTTCTTTTTTCTTTTTCTTTTCTTCTCTACTTTAAATTAATTTCTCACAGAACGATGTGTAGCAATTCCTTTAAAGTGGGGGCCATACATGACCATAATTCATTTGTATTCTTGGTTCCTAGTGTAGCATTGTCATTTATGTGATGTGTTCATCACTTTGTGGATGACATTGGGTGTGATGTCCTTCATAAGTGTGACCTATCTTAGCATATTACATTCCTCTTGGTGGCTTGATGTGACACACTACATCCCCTAAGTTGTGAATATACTATTCTTTGATTTTTCCTCTCTTGGAGACATTAGACACAATGTTCCCTGAGTGACTAACCTTGCATAAACTAAACAAGACTCCTTTGAACATCTTTTCACATTTTACATTTTATGTTTTACATTTTGCATTTTTTTCCACCTTGCATAACACAGCTTACATGCCTGTGGTACCTTTTTCTTTTTATGAGCATTTTTCTTTGTGGCACCTTGTTAAAGTTATCAGGCAGTATAACTTTCACATGGTTGAGCGGGAAGCCCACCTAGTGGCATGAATTTTCCCAATAGCCACCTTTGTGTTTGTGAGTGCATACCAACTAGCATATGTATCTTACCTTTGGCCTTTCTCACCCGACAGACAACCAAGAAGTTTCGTCGGCCCAAAGTGAGTACATCTACCCCGTCTTTCATTCTCTTGATTCTTTCCATTGCATGATTTTGCATCTTGGGGGATTGACTTAGGATCTTCGATCCTGGGGGCTTGGTCACCTCCTTTGATCTTTTTCATTCTTTGTCATTTGTATTCGTGCATGAGGATTTCTCTTGAATGTCTACTTTAGTGTGACTTTGAAATAGGTTCATCCTCTCACTAAAGTGGGGGCTAAATGTGTCATAGAAAAAAGGACTTGTTGCTTGACATGGGATTAATTCATGATAAAATGGAGTTAATGAGGACTTAATCTAGTGTTGTGAGGCATTTTATGCATCCACATTAGGTCTTGGACCCTTGCAAATTGAATAACATGCTTTTAACGTCTTGTAAAGGTGTTGTAAAATCTTGTAAAGGAATTTCATGCTTTTCTAGAATTAATTAAATTATTTCTCCCTAATTAAACATTATAAAATGTGTTTAATAACATTATCACATCAATCTAGAAGGTTTTTAATTTAATCTTAATGATAAACTAGTGTTGTAGTGTGATCTACACATTCACATTGGTTTTTGTGCCCTTCTAGGCTATGTGGACCTAATTTTAGTGTTGTAAAGTGTATTTAATCACACTTTCACATTGATTTATGTGTCCCAAGCCCTATTCAACATTTACATCATCACTAATAGGCCTTAATTGACCCATATTGTGCATCCCGAGGCATAATTTGATCAAATAACTGACATAGTCATCATATAAGCCTAATTTTCTTACTTGGCATTCTAGCTAGTAAAAATGACCCATGTGGGACCTATTCACCATTATTGGTGAATTAGTCCTATCTAGGTGGGACCAATTCACCATTAGTGGCGAATGAGTCCCATTTTGAGTCATTTTCGGGGTATGAGTAGGAAAAATTAGGTTTAAATTCAATTTTTCTATATGTCGGCCTATGATGAGGTATAATCAGGATACTAAGGCACAATTGTCTATAAATACGTTATTTTATCCTCATTTTACATATAAAAAATTATTCTTACATCTATTATCATTAATTTGTCATCTATCTTCTCATCCAAGTCAAGCAAGCTAGGGTTTCTTCATTAGAAGTCATCATGTTAGCTTCCTAAAGCATTCAAGGGTTGAATCTTCATGTTATGTTACAAAATTTCAAGATAAAATCATCATGACAAGTTAATAATCTCCATTGTTGCATGTTTCATTACTTTGTTTCATCAGTTTGGTTTAATTACCTAAACAGGGTTTGACCAAGGCAAACCCCCATGCCCTAACATTCAACATATCTCTCTATTGTCTTGTTTGTTTGTAGATTTAGGACTCTTGGAGGCTTAGGAATCATTGAAGATTACATTTCAAAGTCGCTCATGTCATCCCTTCACCATTCAAGTCAAAAATATCAAGAAAAAGTCACTTACAGGCCCGAATTTGGCAATTTCAGATCAAGACACCTAGAGGTGCAGATTAAGCAATCTGAAAGCTACAAATTCCATTTTTGAGTTTTCAGAAAGTCCAAAGTGGACTAATTCACCATCAGTGGTGAATGAGTCCCACTATACATTTTTTCTAAAGATTTTTGTAGATTCAGACACCCTTTTGGCTAAAATGGGCTTTGGTATAGTCATCCCGAACTGGGATTGATTCGCCCAGAGTGGCGAATAAGTCCCACCAGACCTAAATTTCAGTATCAGCAGCCTTCAAGATGTATTTTCCAACCTTTATCAAGATCCTATGTGCACACTTTCAGTTTGATTCATTTCTATTAAGTTTTACATTCATTTCTAGTTCATTTATGCATAACATAATGTGTTTTCAAACAAGTTGCATTACAATAGTTTAGCATACTTAATCAATCAATCTTATCAATTAGTTGCATCTAGAGAATTTAATTTAGACATAATTTCATCATACATATCTTAGATTGAGTGAACCACCTAGGTTTTTGAGGTTTATCTCTCCTTTTAGGTGAAAAACCCCAAGAGTGCAAGAGAAGTACATAGACCCCAAAAATCTATGGTTCAATCTTGTATTTAGAATATTCATCATTGTCCTCTTGGCTGCAAAATTTCCTCCACATGGTTCATTGTGGCATGCATGCAAAATATCATGTCTCATCTTCTCTCACACATCTCCTCATGAGACATGGTCTGGCCCAGTGTAAAACAAACATCCTGCAATCCATGAAAAAGGAAATGATTTCTCAATGAGAACTCTTCTCTCTTTTGGAGAGAAGTGGGGAGGAACTCTCCCTGTGACAAGATAGTTAGATATGTTAGCATACCAAGGTGTTTGCACACTGATGGAAAATAAGTGCTCATCACCTGGGGAAAGAGTCATCTATGACTTGATTGTCTTCTGATGTAGTCAACCTTGAAAGAAAATATTCAACAATATTGGGCTTCTTTGGTTTATCTACATTGGCTATGTCAAACTCCTACATCAACAATAACCATCTTGCCAGCCTACCTGTGATCAGAGGTTTTTTCATGAGGTATCTATAATGGCTACATGATCAATGTGCACAAATATTTGATAGCCTATTATGTAGTTCCTAAATTTGTTTAGGGCATATATTACTGCCAACATTTCTTTTTCTATCACTGTATAATTGAATTTAGCTCCTTGCAAGTTTTCGCTGATAAAATAAATAGCATTTTCAATGGCTCCTTCTTTCTTCCCTAAGACAACTCCTATAGTGTAGTCTAATGCATTTGAATGGATGTGAAAAGGAAGCTCCCAATTAGGTCCTTTGAGTATAGGAGCATGAGTCAAAGCTTCCTTCAAATCAAAAAATGCTTTGTCACAATCTTTCGTCCATTCAAATTCAACATCTTTAGTGAGAATGGCATACAATGGTGCTACTATTTTGCTGAAATCCTTGATGAACTGCCTATAGTATCCTACATGTCCCAAGAAACTTCTAACATATTTTTGTTTTGTAGGGGTAGGCAGATTGGTGATCAACTCAATATTTGTAGTATCTACTGGAATTCCTTTGTGAGAGATGTAGTGGCCAAGGACTACACCTTCTTGCATCATCATGAATTTTTTTTCACTATTTAGAGATAGATTGGGGTCTTCACATCTCTATAGGACTATCCTAAGATTCTCCAATGCTTTATTGAAATCAACACCATAGGTGGTGAAATCATCCATATAAATTTCTATGCAATCGTGAGAAATGTCTAAAAATATGTTAATGACTTCCCTCTGAAAAGTTGTAGGTGCATTACATAAGCCAAATCGAAGTACTAAGTAGGCATAGGTTCCCCATGGATAGGTAAAGGCGGTCTTCTCCTGGTCCTCTAGTGCAATTTGAATCTAGTTGTAGCCATTGAAGCCATCTAGAAAATAAAAGTATTGTTTTCCTACAAGTGATTCCAAAACTTGATCTATGAAGGGTAAGGGAAAATGGTCCTTTTTGGTGGTAGCATTGAGTTCCTTGTAATCAACAAAAACTCACCACTTCCCTCCCTTTTTGGGCACAATCACCAATGGATACACCCACTAGCTATCTGAGATGGGGTAGATAAATCCTACATCTAGCAATTTTTGTAGTTCTCATTTTACAATTTCTCTTAGTGCAGGGTTAATTCTTCTTTGTGGCTGCCTCACTAGTGTACAATCATCTTTGATGTAAATTCTATGAGTGAAAATATTAGGGTCCAATCCCTTCATATCATGATAGTCCCACACAAATGCATGCTAGTGGGTCTTCAGCAAGGTTGTCAATGACAACTACTACATTATTCACTCAATTTGTTGTTGATGTGCAGATGTTTTCCTTTTGTCACTTGCATTTGTATCATGGCTGCTACACTAATGCTTGGTAGTTTGAGTTCATGTGGAAACAATGTATGAGACATACCTGTTGCTACAAGAAGTTCAGTTATAGGAAGAGCGGTTGCAGGGAGAGCAGACAAAAGTGTCTTTACTAGAACAACAGAATGAGAAGATGATGCTTCCTCCACTTCACAATGATTCTAAATGATGTTAGCCAATACTTCATCTCCATATTGAAGTTGCATAAAAAAGATTCTTCCTAACATCATAAGTTGTGCCACAAAATTAACTTCCTCGGCCTCTTCACCAACATGTGGCCATATAGAATTATCCAGATCATGGGATGGCTGAGCAGGAGGGTAGAGAACAAAATTTTTGGTGCTATTTCCATTAGAAATGGTCATGTCTCTTGTCTTGCATCCAATATATGCATATGTTGTTGCTAACCATGGTCTTCCTAGAATGATAGGGTACCCTTCAAGTGTGGCTTTAGGAGAAAGAATCATGAAATCTGTTGGGTACTCCCATGAGTCCAGAGTTACCACAAGGTCCTCCACTACAACATCAAGTTTAATGATTGAACTATCAACAAGATACAAGATAGTAGGAGTAGGTCTCATGCTTGCAACATTTATTTGCTACAAGATATCCTTGGTCATTACATTTATTGTTGCTCCTAGGTCAATCAGAGCATTATTTATTTGGATCCCATTTCTAACAACTCCTACCATAGGACACATTGGATCATTGTATTTTGGGATAGCCACTTTCCCAAGCATGATGTCAGCTAGCTATCCCACCACATGAACCGTAGTGGGGTCTTTCTTCTTCCTATTTTTCTTCTTAAGGCATGCTTCCTTAATTTACTTGCCATAGATTGGAACATCTTTTATAGCCTGAAATAGAGGTATCTAGACACATATGCTTCAACTAATCTATAATGTCAAAAGTTGTGTCCTCCTTTTCTTCCTTTTCCTGCATAGTTTCCAACCTTTGAGGAAATGGGGGTGTTTGTGAAGTTTTCTTGACTGGAAATGGTTTAGGATTCTTAGATACACTGGGCTGAATGGGAGTATTCAGAGGCTCCCCTTCTTCGATTGGAAGCTTAGAGATAATGGGTGTGGAAGGAGTTGGCAAAGTAGTTCCTAAACGCAAGTGGATATCACTTACACTCATAGCATATGCAAGGAATTGATTTGGATTAGCAGAGTATACAGACTGCTATTGTGGTTTGTTATTTGGATTGGGTATGGGATGAGCTGGTAGCTGAGTAGGTTTAGGTGCATTTGAACTTGAACTAGCAGGAGAAGGCATTATAGCAGGTTGTTGGGATTGAGAAGGTGGTTGCATGTAACTATTTGGTTGGCTTGGCCATTGTTTTCCTCCCCTCCATTGATTTATTTGCTGCCAATTTCCTTGGGGTGGTTGTCAATTTCCTTGAAACTGCTACCAATTCCCTTGAGGTTGTTGCCACTAGGGTGAAGATTTTTGATGATTAGGCTAGGTATTTGGAGGGTTACTCCAAGGTTGTGGTGGATATCCTCCACAGTTGGATGGATATGGGGGTTTCCATTGGTTACCAGATGAATAAGAATTGAAATATGGTCTAGCAAAAGAGAGTGGATTTGGTGGCATACCTTATCTTGGAGCCCATGGTCTCCTTTGTGCAACATAGTAGACTTGATCTTCTTCAACCTATATTGGCTTGAACTCGGGTGCAATTTGCTTGCTGTCAATATTAGCTATCATCTTACATCGATAGTCCTTCTTTTTTCTACAATGAGGGAAATATTCTGCCAACATTTCCTCTGCCTCCTCTTATTTCTTCTTGGCTTGAAGTGTATCCAACTGTGTAGCTAGATTATTTATAATGTCTTGCTTGAAGTTTGCTAGCAAATGAGTAATCTCCATTCTTGAAACTCCACTAGTAGATGAACTACCCATAGAAGATTGGTAAGCTCTCCATTTCTTTGAAGCTGCCCTAGAGTAGTTCTGGCATATCTTCTTGATATCCTCCCAAGGAACTTGGGAGATATCTCCTCCTCCTATCAGGTCTAAGGCATTAATACAGCTGTCATTAATTCCTCTCAGGAAAAACAACTTATGTAAGTCTTCATTGAGTGTATGGTGTGGAGATTTCTATAGGAAAAACAAAAACCTTGCAATGTAATCCTCTAGGCTCTCATCTTCCTTTTGTTGCATCCTAAAAATGTCATCTCCTCTCATGTCACTGCCCCTGCAATATTCCTTGTATTTCTCAAGGAATTTTGTCTTCATGTCATCCCATGTCTCCATAGTATTTATGCCTAGATTCATGAAACATCTTAATGTAGCCTCTTTCAGAGTGGTAGGAAATAGCTTTAGCCTATGGGCATCAATGGTATAGTCATAACTCCTGCAAAGTATGCCAAACTCGAACAAGAAGATATCAAGATCTTCTGTGACAAGTCCATAGAAATTAGGACTGAAGTAGGGACATTTTTGAGGTTGTCTACTTCATTCTGATGAGCAATGGGGAAAGGAAAATTCGGTTGGTTAGGTCTATTTCTATTTGCATCACCCATACCTGCCTGATGTAGTTCCAAAGCAAAGGGGTTCTCAAGCTGATTTTGATCTTTAGAGGAAGCTTTAGAGCTAGTTAGATCAAAAAATGCATCAGCAAAGGGATGTGGATCTTCTTCTTCTTCTTCTCTTAGCAGGTTCTGATATTCAACTAGCTGGAATGGATCAAGATTGTTAGGAAGGAATCTCCCATGAGAATCTCTCCTCCTTCCTCTATGCATGTGGTATCAACTTGCTATCAGCTAGCTCACACAAAGAATTGGAAAAAGAATAATGGATCATTACTTTCCTAAATGAGGGGTATACTAAGAACAACTTTTAGAAATACTACAACAAGAAAGCTATCAATGACTCCAAAGAAATCCCTAGTTTGACACCATCCCTGACAATGACGCTATAAATGTTGGCCTCCTACAATGATCTAACAACTAAACCCTTACAGCTGTGATTCAGAGATTGGACATCTAAACTAAATATCCATTTCAATCATCATGAAAGTGCATTTAACTTGTCAACCCAGGGACATGAACTTGAAATGGGTCAGCACAGTATGTGCACTAAGGATCCAAAGTAGCCATATTCATTCTACAACTAACAAAAACATAATGTTGAAGGTAAATTGCTTAGAAATAAATAACATAAGTGTTGAACATCAACCAACAACTATGCTAAGCTGAAATGCATGACAGAAACAAAAATCTGAACAAACAAATAGGAAACTACTCTGTCTACTTTGGTTGTAGGAACAGTCACAAAATGAAATTCTAGTGGCTGCATGAATAGTCAGTGCCAGATTCTTAACTAATTACTAAACAAAAAGTAATAACTAAACTAAACTAAAGGAAGGAATGCTCACTAAGTGGGCCCCCTTGGATGAGTATCCTCTAAGACTAATGTAAACTCAGATGCATAGACTTATAACTTCATTTTATTCATTGGAAAACATGAGTACAATAGAGCAGTGTAACTATATTGCTGAAAACTAAGAATGCAAGTACATCATCAAATCACACAAATTTTTGAGGAGCATCTGACTCTTATTTATAGGAAAATAAGCTACTAACTAATCACCTATCAGGGCGGTCAACTCCAATGGATTAGGAGGATGCCAATTTAGGGAAAGCATGAAAAGTGGAGAGGTGGTTACACATGCACAAAATCTGATCAGACATGCTTTCCTCAACATAGATTTAGCACAATAGTAATGCCTATATTCGCTCAACAGTAATAAAGACCATTTACAAGGTGGTTACAACTCGATTTTCATGAGGAATCTCTTGTCATTGATCTCCATTGACCTTTAAATGATTCCCTTGTTGAATGTTATGGTGAACGACCAGCTGGTAGAATCTTCTCAATTTAGTGGCCTCTAATCATATCTATATGGCAATATTAGTACACACAATAATCGCACATCTGTAACTATCTTAAAGAACATTCATTAATCCACATGCATAATTAACACAAATAGTCCATATAACATGTCAATGTCATTAAAGATTTGCAAAAATAAAATTAGGCCCAATGTCTATGGTTTTGAGGAAATACCAACATTCAAACATCAAGGTCCATGATAACTCAAAAAACAGACCATAAATTCTACCAGAATTAAACCATAAACTAGACTCATCACCGATTTTGAGCCTTTTCATTTTTTTGCCAAGTTAGAAGAGAGATACAATAATATCCAATGTGTGCCTAGAAATGACATAGCATTCCAATCCTTTTCTTATGTTCACCCTTCAACAATTCCATCCACCTCATTCAAGAACATCTCAAGTAACCAACCAAAAATGGAAGCCAAGATTCAGGTACTTGACAAGGGTAATGGGAATTACTTTTTCAACCAAGCATTATGCATCGGCATGCTTCTGCTAACACCCAAAGTATATGGAGTTCCAAAAGAGATCAAGATAGTACAAATGATTGCCAAGCCCACTATCTTCACTAGGTGGGGAGACATGCAAGATGAAAAAATATTTGAGGAGTAATTTTTATCTATGATCTACAAGGACACAGAAGAACCAAAAAAGTTGCAACCCAATTTTGACCGTACTACTAGAGGTTATCAATTAGTTATTTACGTATGGGATATAATGGAAAAGGTGGCCTGGAGTTACACAAACAAGGCCAGACAAAGCCTATTATAGTAGAACAAAGGAAAAATAATATGGGGCTAGGATATAAACCAAAGGATGTGGTTATTCCAAAAATTGGATGACCCTCTTGGATGAAGCGAGAAACTTCTGCTAGCATCAAGGAACTGGATACCTATCATACCTTAGACAACGATTTACCCATTGAAGATTTATTTGATAAATTTACCATTGATAGGTATAGACTCTAATGAATACGAGTGGGATTCCCTTTCATCATTGGATATGATTCTCCCACTTCTAGCAATGATGACCTAGACACTCAGTGGGAAAAAGACACCCGAGCCATACTAACCCTTTCATCCACTCCCATACGCTTTGTGGTTCAAGATGATAACCTCCCACTCCAGTACCCGCAACTCATAGATTGGGATCAACAATATACACTTATTCTAGATCAATTCTAGAACAATGAGGCAATCACGAAATTCATGGTACTTCAAACAGACATACTAGTAGGAGACCACAAAGCAGGGTTCATCATGGAACTGGAACAAGAGGCATACTTTGGTGGAGAGATTGAATCTTTCAGTCACAAAAATGAAAGAAATAACATAAAATTATGATCCCTTAGAGAACACCACCTTGTGGCTCTATTGGATCTTGAAAAGAGAAAAATAAAGGACACATCTGAAGGTGAAAACCTATCAGAGGCACCTAAGGATGGAAGATTCAATCTCCCCATATCAAAATATTAGGAAATATCAACACTACTAGTAGAAGAAGCAGAACCCATAAATGTTGGCACAACAGAAGACCCGAAGATAAACTACCATGTTGCATCACTAGACCCAAAAGAAAAGGATAACTTCACAGCTTTCATCAACGCAAGATAAATTTTGCATGGACCTATGATGACATGCCTGACTAGATCCAACATTAGTGGTACATCATCTAGTTGTAATCCCTAGAGCAGAGCCTATCAAGTAAAAACTCGGAAAAATGCATCCACAGATAGCATTACTAGTAAAGGTAGAGCTAAAGAAACTACTAGATGTGGGTTTCATCAAACCCATTGACTATCCACAATGGATATCAAATTTGGTACCAATGTCCAAACCTACTGGGGGAATAAGAATATGCACAGACTTCAGAGACTTGAACAAAGCCTGTGCAAAGGATGACTTTCCATTGCCAAGTATCTACATGATTGTAGATCTCACAATAGGGCATGATATGCTATCCTTAATGGATGGTTTCTTTGAATACAACCAAATAAAGATCACTCTAGATGACCAACACAAAACAACATTTGCTTGTGCTTGGGGAACATTTTTTTGGAATGTAATACCCTTTGGTCTAAAGAATGCAGGAGTGACATATCAAAGAGCAATGACAACAATATTTCATGATATTCTACACATAATCATGGAGGACTATGTGGACGACATTCTACCAAAATCAGTCAAAAGGGAAAACCACTTGAAAAACTTGGCCAAGGTATTTGATCATCTTGAATAGTACAATCTGAGACTCAATCCTAAGAAATGTGTATTCGGGGTAACATCTGGAAAGTTGTTAGGGTACATAGTATCAAGAAGAGGGATTGAAGTAGATCCGACCAAAGTAAAAGCAATAATGGAAATGCCTCCACCAAAGACACTAAAATAGTTGAGGAGCCTACAAGGGAAATTGTAATCCATCAGGTGATTTATCACATAATTGGTAAAGAGCTCATCTCCTACATAAGGACATCACCTTCAAGTGAGATGGGAGATGTGACCAAGCATTCCAACAAATCAAGGAGTACCTACTTACTCCTCATGTACTCATGCCACCTATCCCATAAAAGGAAATGATACTTTACATGTATACCACATGGGAAACACTAGGAGCTCTCTTGGCCCAACCAGATGATAACAATAAAGAAAGGGCAATCTACTATATCAACAAAACATTAGTGGGCTATGAACTAAACTAATCACCCATTGAAAGAGCGTGTCTCTCCGTCGTGTTTTCAACACAAGAGCTAAAACACTACATCCTGAATAGAAAGGTCAAACTGATTTCTAAAATAGACCCACTCAAGTACTTACTAGCAAAGGCAGCCCTAATAGGATGAATAGCCAAATGGGTAATGATCCTAAGTGAGTTTGATATAGAATATGTAGATAGGAGAGCTATCAAAGGATAGATTATAGCATAAAAAATGGCCGAAGCACCCTTAGATGATCATAAACCTCTCATAGTGGATTTTCCAGATGAGAGTATCTTGATGACAGAACATATAGACCAATTGACTATACTTTGACAAGTCCCATACTGAAGATGGATCTAGAGCTGGTATTCTATTTCTCACACCACAAGGAGATAGTATACCCAAGGCCTACAGGATTGCATTCCCATGAACTAACAATATCTCAGAATATGAAGCTCTTATCACAGGGTTAAAAATGGCTATTGAATGGCGAATAAGAGAGCTACATGTCTTCAGAGACTCTTAGCTAGTGATCAAACAAGTGAATGATGAGTACTAGAAAAAAGATGAAAAATTGCTACCATATAAAAGGATGGTGGATAGCTTCAATACTTCATCAAAATAACCTTTGAGCAAATCCCTCTACCATATAAAAGGATGGTGGATAGCTTCAATACTTCATCAAAATAACCTTTGAGCAAATCCCTCAAATCAATAATAGAGTTGTTGATGCAATCAAAACAATAGGCTCACTTCTTAATATTCCATAGAATGTGTCTAAATATGAGTTCCTCATGGAACAGTTGTTGGTACCAGCATTCGACATCCCAAAATCAAAATTGATATGTGTTGTTGTTGGTCCTAACTCCCCATGGTACCAAGATACCTTTGACTACATCCAGCATGGTACCATACCAATTGATTTAATGACTACCCAAAAGAAAACCTTCACCCGTAGAACTTCTTGTTTTACCATCCTAGGAGATACCCTATACCGTTGTAGTCTAGATGGTATGTTTCTCTGGTGCCTTGATGCAAAATAAGCACAAACAACCTTACAAGAGGTTCACGAAGATTGTGGATCCCACTCTAGTGGACTTAACCTAGGCTAGAAACTGCTCAGAACTAGATACTACTGGCCCTCCATGGAATAGGAATGCATACAGTATTCTAGAAAGTGTTGACAATGTCAGCAACACAGTGACCTTGTTCATGCACCAACACATGAATTGAGACCTATAACCACACCATGTGGTTTCTCGCAATGGGTATTACACTTGGTAGGAAAGGTATCACCCGCTTCATCCAATAGGCACAGATTCATTATCACAAAAACATAATATTTTACTAAATGGATAGAGGCAGTTCCATTGACCTATATCACTAGAAAATAGATATCAAAATTCATTTTGAATTATCTCATCTATAGGTATGAAATTCCCCAAACAATAATAATAGACAATGGAACCCCATTCAAAAATTAGGATGTCTAGAGCTTTGTTCCCAATTTTTTATCCACCATCGATTATCCATGCCCTATTAGCCCCAAGGAAACGGCCAGGCTGAGGCATCTAATAAAACCATACTAAAGATACTCAAAAAGACAATTAATGAAGTTAGTTGTGATTGGCATTTGTAGCTAAACCTAGCCTTATGGGCCTAGCAAACCAACATTTTCACACCTATTGGCGCCACACCATTTTCCTTGGTCTACGGATTAGAGACCATATTGCCTATTGAGGTCAAAATCCCTTCATTATGAGTTTCACTAAAAGACATAGTCAACAATGAAGAATACAGGGTATCCAGGCTAAATGAATTAGAACTCGTAGATGAAAGATGTTTGAGTGCGTTAAACCATTTACAGGTTTATTAGAATCGGCTCAAGAGAAACTATGACAAAAGGATCAAGGACAGTAACTTTCTAGTTGGTGAATTAGTCCTTAAAGAGAATAAAAAAGTACAACTAAATTAGGATGGTAAAGGCAAATTTGAACCCAATTGGTTAGGCTCGTTTGTCATCATAACAAGCTATGGCTCTGGGGCATATCAGTTGGCCACTCCTGAAGGAGAACCTTTAGCTGAACTACTAAACAACATACACCTCAATAATTTCTACACATGAAGCATGTCATAATTTACCCCAGGAAAAATGGTAAAAATCCAAAAAAAATATAGAAAAAAGAATAAGAAAAAAATACAAAAAAATGAAAAAGAAAGAAAAAAAGTAAAGAAAAATAAAACATTCTCTGAGTGAAAACCACTTTGTGGCACTCTTAGAATAGGTACCATAGTGAAAACTTGGAAAATAGGCACTATGTTTGAATAAACTTACGTCATTATCTATCAGTACTATCCACAACATCCACCCATTCATTTCAAAACAAGATATCCAACCATGGCTTGTCACTAATTAAGGAAATTCATCTTGTCCACAACTAGGGGTAGTGTCAAAAATATGGTCATGGGTTAGATCTATGGGTGTCCTATCATGGTCACGAAAAACAACAAAAGATCAAAAATATCAAAAACTACAAAAAGATCAAAAACAATAAAAAATGCAAAAAAGACAAAAACATTTAGGAAACCACAAAAGAACATTTAAACATTTGAAAAAAATCGAAAACAAAAAAACATCATGGGGTTATTCCTTCACTCAAACAATCTAAGATATCAATAGTTTCTTGAACCCTACAGCTAGTTCAAGTAAGATTTTTTGCAACATATCCTCTAGACACAGAAGTGGAATATCAATCTACATTATCAATGTTGTATACCCAAAAATAGTTTATGCTTTGATTCAAATGGTCAAACTACGTGGTCTATATGTGTACAACATAGGCAAGGATCATTAGCCCTCGAGACCCTAGGTCAGTCCCCTTAGGCTTCCAACATGCTTTATTTCAACTTAGTCAAAACACAAAATCCAAAAATAGTCAAAAATACAAAATCCAAAACCAATTAAAAATACAAAGCACAAAAACATTTGAAAAAGATTAAAAATCCTATTTCTGCCATCACTTATCCGCAATAAAGGTTCACCCATAATAAACAAATCATCACACTCACCCTTTGAAAAAATAAACAAACAAACAAACAAAGTAAACATCAAAAGCTAGAACTTTCAAGAAAATAATCACAAAACTCTAACTATAAATAGCCAAAAACAAGGCCAAAGTATCAACTACCTATCTTTTTGACAAGTCCCAACAACATCCTAAGATATGCATTAATGGATCTATTCCTATGATAGACATGATCAACACCGAATAATAGACCCACCCCAAATAGATATGGCAAGTGATATAGTAACTTTGTTTTATCTTTTTATAGTCTTATCTTTTCAATTTATTTTATTAACTCATTCCTAGGATCTCTTGAGGATGTCCATGAGGATTTAGAGAAGAAGGAATGGGGGAAATTGAGCATTATTTTGGTTTGCTGTTTGTAAGATATTTTTGTAAAACTATCATGGTGAATACTTGCTTTATTGAGTGTATGGAAGTTGTGTTGAAACAATTCGTGTAGCAGTTGCATGTTAGGTATGTCATACCTCTTTATGTAAATGGTCTAAAATTCGTGTAGCAGTTGCATGTTAGGTATTTCATACCTCTTTGTGTAAATGATCTGAAATTCATGTAGCATTTTCATGTTAAGGTGTCCTATACCTCTTTGTGTGATTAGTCCAGGAAATTTTTTAACACAACCCAACTATATACTTAAAAAAAAGTTTTTGTATGTCTGGTATGAGCAAAAATACTCTTTGTTTGTAGAGTCAAAGTCCACGCAATGGGTACAAAGTCACCTTGGTCATTAATACACTGGTGCATTGTATCTATTTGCTACATCAAACAGAATTGTTCAAAAACTACAAAGCCTCCAAGTAAAGAAAAAGCAACTCATCACTACTAACAACATCAAATTTCTATCTATCATCAAATATTTCTTCTAACTAACATCCATCCTGCATCCACACTGTTGTTAGTACATATCATGATGATAATAAAGTAATTAAAACATCATGTATCATGTATGGGGCATACATCCATCTATATCTCACATATATCATCATCATTAGTGAAACAAAGTGTGATAGGATAATACAAAATGATGCATATATACGAGGCCTCGACTGGGCCGATGAATATATATACAAAACACATTCATCTACAATATGTCTCTGAACAACAAAATAATAAAGATCAAGTACACAACCCTGCAAAAAGGGAAACACTCTATAGACCAAGTTGTGGACCATCATCTAGATCTAGGTGTGTAACAAGATGACCACCTGCAATCATTTCAACTCATGATATTAGGGTTTCACTCTAAACGGGTAATTGTCACATAATGACACAAGACACAATGAAAAAAAAACACATGCCAAAGTTTTGAGCAAATGCTAAAGTCAAATGCAACAAGAAAACTCAAATGCAAGGATTTTGAGCAAATGCTCAGAAAGCACCAAGAAAAAGTGAGCTTTTTAGTCAAAGGTGAGCTTTCAAGACTTGAAACAGTCAAAATCGAGCTTTCTTATCAAAGGCAATCCTTTATGTCAAATGCTTAAAAACAAAATAAAAGATTCTAGTCAAAGGTGTGGAAATAAGTCAAAAGCGTGGAAATAAATCAAAGGCATGGAAATAAGTCAAAGGCGTGGATTCTCAACATGCAAAGGTGAGAAAAATGATGCAAATGCTCAAAAATCATCAAAACTTGGCTATTGATTGGTAATTAGGACTTTTTTAACCCTATCTTCAAACGATCATATCTTACTATCATACGAAAGTATTTTTCAATGCTTTTTTTTTTTAAAATGGGGTAGAATTTCACAATCTTTGCAATGTTGTAGGTGGTTTTTAGTTTTTCTATAGCTAAATTTTCCATTAGTGTCATGAGATTGACCTCAAACTTGACTTTTTAGGGTCAGCCTCTCAAGGGGGCAATACAGAGTCCTACCATCATTCCACGAAACATTGGGGGTACAGTGGAGCATAATTTTTTTCCAAAAACTTGATCTTAAAAATAGAATCTTTGAGACAAAGCAACCAATACTTTGTATCAAAGAGGGGGAAAATGCAGACATGTAAAATTGACTTAACACTTATCACAAACTCAAAATGTCTCGAAACAAATCAAAATATCTCGGAACGACTCTGAATCAACTCAGAACATCTTGGAATGACTCTGAATCAACTCAGAGTTCATCTCAGAACATCTCTGAAACATCTCAAAATCATCCCATGACATCTCACAATGCATCGAACAACATCGAATGACATCGAACGACATTGAATGGCATCAAACGACATCAAACAACATTTGAAACCCTATTTTCCTCTATTAATTGAATAATACAATTTTATTTAATTAATTCACTTTTTCATCATTCTTGACTTATTAAAAAATACCATTTATTTAATAAATTCTTGAATACCCTAATTCTACTCTTAATTGAATAAAACAACGTTATTTGATTAATTCACATTTCATCATTTTTGACCAATTAAATAAATTACATTTATTTAATAAAGTCCTAATCTAATCTTATTTCATCCTAATTAGTTGAATGACACTGATTATTTGATTATGCCACTAATTCACCTTATTCCTCAAAATTAATTGAATTATTAAATCATAATAATTTAATTATCACACTTTCCCTCCAAAATTTGAATAATTAAATCAAACTATTCAAATTATCAAAAATCAAAATCAAAATCAAAATGGAATTAATTAATTAATATTCCAAACCCACTTTTTGATTGAGAAAATCATGGATTGATAACTAAGCAATTTGATTTTGCTAACTCAACCATCTAATTCCTAACTCAACCCTAACTGATCAATCAATTGCTAACTAAGCAATCAAAATCCTAACTAGCCAATCTATTCTTCAATCACCCTAATTGTGCAATCAACTTTGCACAATCTCCTCATGTCTAAATCCTCTCAACTCATTTTGACTGTTGATTTGGATATTCTCAAATGCAATCTTGACCATTGGGTCAAAATTTCTTTTCCTATAAAACAAGCCTTTCTCTTCACAATTATGGATCAAAATTTCAACTTACCTTATGCAATGAAGTGTTGTCGCAATCACCATTGATAGAGATTAACCTTTTTAGTCAACCAAACATCGTTCATCAAGTTTTTGCACATAAGCAATGGAGGCTTTACAGTGATACGAACAACCCAACATCATGCAAATACACTCTAACATGAGATGGTAATCTCATCTTTTTTTATTTGAATTAGTTTTGAATATCTTAGGATCTCATTTCATTCAAATAGCTTATATTTGCACATTTCATGAGTGATGGAATATGATAGATTAAGTGTTTTGAATTAGATTAGTTTATGATTTCAATCTTTCATTTGATCTTGATTTCACATTGTTTTCCTGATGGATTCCTTCCCCCTCACACACAAATCATCAAACATCACACTTGAAACATGCACTTTCAATGCAAAACCATAGGATTAATCAACATCAACTTCAATAGCATACAATCAAAACAATCATTTATCATCATGAAAAAATTTCCTTACCACCTATCCCTCGTCTTATATATGGGATGTTTTATTCCCAAAAATAGATGCTTGTCTTATATGATATTTTTCCTTCCCAAAATCAGACATGATTGAAATCCATACTTTAGCCCTTTCCACACAATGGCATAAGATGTTATTGTTGTGTGTCAATTGACAATTTCTTATCTTTTCTTTGCTTTATATTTTTGATCTTTCGAGATTTTTTTTATTTATATTTTGACCCATAGTGTTCCTACACAAGGTCACCACAACAATTTCATATCACGGTGTGCTTTGGATAGTATACATTGAGATAATGTCTATTATTTTTGTATGCCATGTTTGATGGTTGTCTCATCAGAAATCCACCAAGAGCATCGGAAACCTTGTGAGTGTTGGGGTATCCTATTGTTCGGTGTTTTCTTGAGAGTCCATCCATGCATTGGATACATTGTCACATTGTTATTTTATACCCTGGTGCATAAGGTCCATTGCTATATCAAATAAAGGTTGTTAATCTCAAATTCAACATAACACATCATCATGATTTCATCCATAATCATTTTTCTTGCATCCATATTTCATTATTTTTCCCCCATCGTGCTCCACTTTTCATCTAACATTTTCTTCATCTCCTCTTCTTTCAAGAGATCACCCATGCAATTTATGCATAAATAATTTCTCGATGAGGCATAATTCATCTCACTTTCCTAATTTTTTATTTCATACCTACTTGGGGCATTTCCATCATCTTCTTCATTTCTATTTTTTCTTCTTGGCTACTTTTCTTTTCTTTGAAAGAATATGACTTCAAACATTGCTTCAAAGAAGTGTAAAATGTAGACACTAAAAATATTCACTTAATTATTCCTCTAATAGTCAACCCTTAATGCATCATCATTACCGTTTATCATCTATCAATTATCACCTCTCACAAAGCATTATTAATTAATAATAATTTACATTTTCTAATTATCCATTTTATCCATTTAATTAAATAATACCTTATTATTTACTTAAATGTGAACCAATTGTCCACACATAAATTCTATTTCCATCACTTTAGTTAACTCAATCATCACTGATCAATTAGCTCAATCTTCATTTAGAAATTCAATTTTCATTTATCAAGTTAACTTTTCTTTGTTTTAGAAACTTCTTCATCTTCCCTTAGTCAACTTAGTCTATAAATAGAAGCAAAGTGTGTACAAATTTATCCATCAATTAAATAAATAATATAATATTATCCTCTTCTGCTCTTAAAAGGAAAAATTTATAATTTGTAGTTGAGTTGACTCCACTAATTTTCTATTAAACTAAGTTGATCAATCTTATCCTCATCTCCTTATTCTATAAATATAGTCTCTTGATCATTTTTATTGCTCAATCACATCTAAGAAAGTGCATTCTATCAAAATAAAATCAATCAATTAATCATTTCATAAGTGTTATGCTACAAATATTGCATCCACATCCAAAGATGAAGCAACATATCATCTTTTTTATTTAAGGTTTGTAGTGAATTTCATAAACTAGGATTTGAGTTTGATTTCTCTTTCATTCTTTCAAGTTTGTTTTGTTTCTAGTTTAAGAATTTTTTGTATACACATGAAAGAGTTTAGGGACAAGGAACCTCATGGTTGTCCTCACCTATTATAAACAATTTTTTTTTTTTAAATTTCCTTTGTGTTTTAAAAAAGAAGAATTTGGAAGGGGAAAAATAATACTTTTTCAAGCATTTGTGCTAACCATGGAGATCCAAAATTGTGTGTGAAGAAACTAAAGTTGAACTAAGAAAATTTTGAAGGGCATATTAAAGGTATAATAGTTCAAAAGGATGCTTGACATGAAAGTAGGTAAAATAGAGTCGCATAGATCCCACCATGCTCATCATCACATGCATGGTAGATCCTAACCATAATTCACTCACCCATGGATACATGCATGCATAATCCTATAAACAAGATTCATTGCATGATAAAAAGGAGCCGTCATTATCATTGTTTGTATCAAACATCCTTTGCAAGCATGCTATACAAAAAAATGTGCAATTATCTAATAATGATTGTTCATCAATGTCTACATAAAACCGTCTCTTTTCTTCTTCAAATTGATCATAACTACAATAATTCGTTACAAATCAAATCACCAAAGAAAGTGGAGATATTCTCTTAAGTTGAATAACCCAACTTACAAGAAGGTATTCTTTATTAAATCCTTAAGCCATGACATATCCTTTGAGTTCCCTGAATAAGTAGGTCTCGTGATGCTTTTATTGGAAACCATATAAAATATAATGTTGAAGATTAACCAAAAAATGATTTTATGTCTCCAATAGTGTCTTATAGTTGGGAAGCTTAAAACAAATAGACAAACCAAAGTGAAAACTTCTTTGATGCAAAATTTTTGAATAATTGAATTGCGAATATATTTATTCTCTAAAGTATGATAGTTTTTTATAAAAAAAACATATTTATATATTTAATTCAAAGAATATTAAATATTAAAAAAGAAACAAAATTTATTAGTAAACAAGTGACAGATTGCATCCAATATGTAACATGTTGTTTGTTAATGATATTTGCATATAATAATTATTACATGAGTATAAATGCATATAATTGAAAATAATATACACAATGTCTATTTGTAGACCACTTTGGTCAATTCATTACAAGTTCTAATAAATAATTATATAATTGAAGTTTATAGTCAATATGTTGAGATGAGAAGCCTATAACATTTACAAATACTCATTGTGCTTGTTGAAGATGTTGCATTGATTCTACTTGTTGAAGATTAGAAACCAAACACTTTTGAAGAGAACAAATATCATTTCAGTTGCAACTTTATTTTTGTATTGGATATGTGAAAATTCTATGAAGGTGGCTATGGAGAGATTTTTTTGTTTAATATGTAACTATCTTTAAGTATTAGTAATACATTTTTTAATTGTGTAGTAGGAAAAAAATTATTTAAAAAGAATACTCTATTATATATTAAATATTATGATATTAATTAATAGCTAATATATGATTATATATATTATAAATATATAACTTAATTATATATAGTATATCAAGAATTATAAATATTTATATAATTTTAATTATATATTATCTATATGTAATAAATTTAATATATATTTTATAAATATATAATATTAATATTAATATATTCTATAATACGATTATTATTATATTATATAATATTAATTAATTTATATATAGTATAGATATATAACATGGCATCAGGCAAATTCACCGCGAGCAATTCACTGTCCGAAAATTCACCACCAACAATTCATTGCAAGAAAATCACCACCATGACAAATTCACCTCAAGAAAAATTCACCACTAAAATTCACTACGGCAAAATTCACCGCCATGACAAATTCACCTCAAGGAAAATTGACCACCAGCAATTCACTACCATGAAAAATTCACCTCAAGAAAAATTCACCACCAAAATTCACTACGGAAAAATTCACTGCCATGAAAAATTCACCTCAAGGAAAATTGACCACCAGCAATTCACTGCCATGGAAAATTAATCGTAAACTTTTAATGTGATGAATTTTCCACAAATTGTGAATTGTTGGTAGTGATACATTAGTCAAATTGCTTACCTCATAGTACATACTATGGTCTAATAGAATTAAAAAATAATGGTTTTCATATATTGAAATAATTTTTTTTTAAATATATACATTAAAAAAATAATCAATCTATTTTAATTCTTTGCTTCTATTGATTATTTGAACAAATTAATAAAATTAGATAAATCCATTAATATACTGCCTACAAAAAGAACTAATGATATCACATAGTTTGAAATAACTTCACGTATAAACCCTCTTCTAAATATTTGACTATCCGGTTTGAAAGTCCAATGTGGCTGGGTTTGATTATCACATCGCATTTAAGATACGTAAAATTTCATTCCAACGTAGAGGGATATTTGACTATCTGGTTTGAAAATCTGATGTAATTAGGTTTGACTACCATATGCCATATAAGATAAAATAAAATTGGTCGATGCGGAAATGAGTGGCTATAACGAAAGGGCTTATCTGAAGGAAGGCGGACAAAAGGAAAAGAAAAGCAAAAAAAAGAAAGAAGAAGACAGGTCAGCGTGGTAAAGAATCGCAATAACTGAGTCAAAAGTGATGGAGGACTCAAGATTTACTAATGAAGGCAGGCAGGCAGAAGAAATAGCAGAGCAACAATGGCGAGTGGAAGTGCACATGTTGTAGTGTTGGCGTTTCCTCAAGCAGGGCACACAAATCCCCTCCTGCAATTCTCAAAGGACTTGGCCTCCGCAGGCGTGCTCATCACTTTCGTCAGCTTCGCCTTTGACCACCACAGAATGTTAAAGGCCGATAAAACGCTCCAACGCCTCGGCATACGTCTTCGATTCGAGTCCATTCCGGACTATCTTCCGCCTGGAATGAATATCGTTTCAGATGTTTTTTACATTTTCGGGCACTTACAGCAGATAGAGGGGTCCGATTTGGAAGAGCTGATTGAGCGGCTCAACGTAAGCGGACCTCCTGTGACTTGTATTGTTCATGATGCGTTTATGCCCTGGGTTGCCCAAGTTTCCAACAAATTAAACATCCCCCGAGCTCTTTTCTACACGCAGTCTGCAACTGTTGGGGCAATCTATCATCATTATAAATACGGTTTGTTTGTTAAATATCTTGCCCTCTTTATTAATACAGAACATAGGGGTCGCGATCTCCTAGCCGTAGTAATTTTTTATTGCATTTCAACAGTTCTTCGGGTTAGAATTTAAACTAATTTTCACCGGCTCTTAAACAACTCATAAGCTCTTCCCATTTTCACTTTCGCATCCCTATCTGCTCAAAATTGAGGTAAAATTTTGCTTACAACACAAGTATATTTGAATTTTTGGTTTTGTGTTTACAGTGGAGAAGTGGAATTATTGCGAGCAGGATCCGAAAGATGTTGTTGTTATTCCGGCAATCGGTGAGCTAAGAATGACCGATTTAGCGTCAACGTTTTTTCCTCCACATCTCACGGCGGGTTTGCAAGACAGCAATTACCGCTTCGTCGAGAGCTTCAACGGCGCGTCGTGGGTGATTTTCAACACGTTTGATGAGCTCGAAGATAAAGGGATCAAATACCTGAGGGAAGCAAATGTTCCCGTCTGTACGGTGGGTCCACTCATTCCCTCCGCCTTTCTGGACAGAAGAAATAGTGAGGACACGGAGTTTGGCGGTAGCCCATGGGAAGAAGAGACAGAGGAGTGTATGAAGTGGCTCAACTCCAAGCCACCTCACTCTGTTGTCTACGTTTCCTTCGGTAGCATAGCCACGATTAGTACACAACAGATCCAGCAAATAGGTCGCGGCTTGCAGAGCAGTGGGCAGAATTTTTTGTGGACGATCCGTCCCGCTGCAGGGCAGACAACGGTGTGGGAAAATTTTAGCGAGGGGTTTGCGGAGGAGATTGGAGATCGGGGTTTGATTGTGAATTGGAGTCCTCAGCTGAAAGTGTTGAATCACCCGTCGGTGGGGGCGTTTATGAGTCACTGTGGGTGGAATTCGACTGTGGAAGCGGTGAGTGCTGGGGTTCCGCTGCTCAGCTGCGATCTCCGCTTTGACCAGCCCACCAATTGCAAATTTATGGTGGACGTATGGAAGATGGGTGTCAAATTGAAGCGGACGCAGCATGCCGATGGTGACGTCATGTTTGAGTGGGATGAGATCGAGAGATGTGTGCGAAGAGTAATTTGCAGCGAGGAGGGCGCAGAGCTCCGAAAGAATGCAGTCCAATGGAAGGAGGCGGCGAGAAAGGCGACGATGGAAGGCGGTTCTTCTCACTGCAACGTTGACAGATTTGTTAAAGAGGTGACAAAGTGACAAAAGTCGTAAATAGCTTTTGATGTGCTACTAACGCCCAACTCTCTCAATATAAAATGTCCTTTGTTTCCATTATCGTTGCTTTTATTCAATTGTTTTTGTTCTTTTTTAAAAAGTACCTATATTTGTTACCAAATTGTTGGTAGAAAAAAATATTTATATATATATTTGTTTTTTATTTTATTTTATTATTATATGTATTGTAAATAGAAGAATGTTGTATAGAATGTCTCAATAAAATGTGGTTTCATCGATAATATTAATTATTTTAGATATGTATAAAGTTGATAAGTTGGAAAAAATTATTTATTTCTAAAAAAAGTTATTATCAAACGAAAAGTTTAATTTCACAATTTCTACCAAAAACCTTTGAAACAAAATGAAAGCTTCAAAACATGTATAGAGATCAACAAAATAATAATATTTTTTCCCCCAAATTATATCCATACCATGATATCATCCATTGTATGCAAAATAAAAGTATAAATAAGGTATTAGAATTATTTGAAAATATTTCAAAAATTCTATGATCAAAATTAGTGCACGCAAAATGAAAGTTTAATTAAGACATTAGAACTATTTGAAAAAATACCTCAAATCATCGATAATTTCATTCAACACTCATAACTCATAATTGAATATGGACAAAATAGGCTTCATGAAAAAGAAAAATGCCCTTTAAAGTAAAATGGATATTAAGTGACACAAGCTAAACTTAACAAACTTTGAGAGCATCCACTCAACTTAGATCAAATTTTCATCTTTTATAATTATATTAAAATAATGAAATTTATACATAAATTAACTAATTCCAAACAATCATAAAACATCATAATGATTAGAAAATTTAATGTAGAGTCTACAAGAACAAGTTATGGGTGATTTATTTTGACATAAAAAAATTGTCATTTCAAAATACCTTTGAAATTTTTTTATTTGAGAATAATTCTTTATAAATTTGATTTTTTTTTATGTTTGAGTCATATCTAAAAATACTTTTAATGTAGCTCACAAATTGGACAATCAATTCACTTTTTACAAAATATCTTTAATAAATTGGTACTCTTGTGTTATCATTTGAAAAAGCATTCAATTAGAGATTTTGTAAGACTTTAACTATAACTTTGTCTATTAAGACTTTATATATATATATATATATATCTTATTGCATATCTAGAAGAGTAGGATTGATGAAGTATTATAGGCCACAATGAGTGGGTTATTTTGTAGGGTCGCATAGCTTAATGTTTATAGATTATAATGGTGCTAGATATATATAAAGAGATTTTTTCAAACTTAAAAAATGAAGGTTCAACTCTTGCATATAAAAAGGAGGTCAAGAATGCATACTTTTGGCCTCATGATATGAGGAAATTTGATAATTTATTAAATATTATATGGTGTTTCAAAAATATTACATAAAAGAACATAACTATATCATCCTTGAATAGGTTGTCAGCAAGGATTCGTCAATTAATCTTGAAGCCCAACACCAAAACATTGATAAAGGAGATAATAGAAGTGAGACTTCTCTTCTTTCAATCGATTCTTTGGAGTTTGATACAATATGAATAAAAATAATATCATATGATAATTAGGAATGAATGTATTATTGATCTATTTATCAATGTTCAATATTGATTATTTGTTGCTTTTAACATGATATTTACTTTTAAAATGTTATAATTAAAAATATTTATATTATAAGCTCTTGATTATGTATTCATGGTATTGTAGATTGGGATATTATAAAGTGGTTGTTGGTGTGAATATGGTATTTTACCTAATTAGTTCACATAGTAGGTCTTATTCACATGTTAAGTTTACTTAGGTCCTAATAATATTTCTAGAAGTATTATGTGTCATGTGATCTTATCTTATTCTATCTTGGCATTCACTTCTTGTTTCCTAGGTCATTTAATATATATTTTTTATGTTAGTTGTCTCAGTGCATAGGATTAAGACACTTGTCACAATCTTGGCTTATCCTATCTCTCAACTTTTCTTATATAAGCAAGGCATCATATGTACAATTAAAATTAATTCAAGCCAATGTAATCCATGTAATAATATTGGAGTTTTATCAAATACATTGTGTCCATAATCAAGCTCTATTTTTACTCTTGTTTCTCTCTTGTGGAAGGTATCTTTTGGTTTTGCAAGTGATCCTAGAGGCTTGAGTCCACAGATTCTAAGTTTACTTAGGTCCTAGAAATATTTCTAGAAGTCTTAGGTGTCATGTGATCTTATCTTATCTCAACATTTAATTCTTGTGTCCTAGGTCATTTAATATTTATTATGCTAGTTGTCTTGTTGTATATGATTAAGACACTTGTCACAATCTTGTCCTATCCTATCTCTCAACCTTGCCTATATAAGTAGGGTATCATATATACAATTAAAATCAGTTCAATCCATTGTAATTCATGTAATCATATTGGGTCTTTATCAAATCCATCACGTCCATAATCAAGCAATATTTTTTCTCTCGCTTCTCTCTTGTGGAAGACATTTTTTGTTTTGCGGGTGATCACAGACGCTTGAGTCCATTAGTGACTCCAACATTGGTTTTATCTTTATTCATATATTTTGTGGCTAGTGTGGTTAGTTTGACACACTATATATTGTAACATAATTTTTTTAGTAATCTATTCTCAATGAAATTTTTTATTTAAAATGATTTTAAAATCACACATTATTTTTTAAAATGAAAAACACTAATTTAGAATCCAACCCAAAATATAAAAATTCACTAGTCCACATCATCTTCAAATTCTCAATGGTTTGCTTTCTATAAATGACATAAATTAAATTTTCTTAAAATGGACCAATTTCAATGCCACACTTAAGACAAAAAGTGGGACACACTATTTTGGAATCACCTTGCAAAGGAAAATAAGTAAGTATAATCCAAATGAGGTATAAGTAAAATAATAACTATGGGGGATCAAAGGAAAGGAACCAAGGTCAACTACACAAAAAAGATCCTTTAGATCCCATGAACCAAACTTTTAAATGAGCTTTTTATCCTTTACAAAATGAATAGATCAAGTCTTAAAAACCTTTAAGCATAACCTGGTAAGAAAATATTTCACCTTCTAAGAAATGCTTCTAAGACCTAGAAATCCATTTGTAGATAAAAGATAATTTTGACCAATACTCGTGATATTTAGAAATGAGAGCATGGTCAATTAGGTAATCTTCACATTCAACAACCTTTACGTCCATTATTGTTTTTAAAGCACGTGTTGGATTCTTGGGGAAGAAGACCAAGTGGTTGTTATTAAAACCATATCAACTAAATTGCTTCCAACATTCAAATAACTTATGGGAGATTTATGTACAGTAAATTGCAAGCCCTATCCACCATACCACCCTAGGACCTTGTATTGAAATGATTTTTGAGATATTTTAGGTATGAACCTCACAAAAATCCCTATCACCCAATATGAATTCCTCAAACCTAGTGAAAGTAGAATAATTCTTCACAAAATTTCCCCTATCATGAGCTATATTGGAATCTAGGTCATCCATTACATAAGAAGATAGGCCCATTTATATTACAATACAAGAATTCCTAACTAGTTGCACTTGGCCAAACATCATTTGTCATATTGCTAAGGCACAACCTTGACAATATTAGGCAACTAGGAGAAGGGTTCAAAACAAAAAGAGAAGAAGGTGACCAAAAGGGAATTATTGAGCCCCATAATCCATTAAGAAAGAATGATTTATTATTGGAGAACCATAACACACTAAATTTATCACTCCATTGTAAATCTCTCCACCAAGACCCTAAATGGCCTCATCCACCATGTCTACCTTTTTATCAAATTAAAGAAAATCCTTTAGAAGGTCTAATCTTCTTTTCTCTAGAAACAAAAATTTCAATCATCTTTCCATGCTATTCACATAAGGAATAGAGACCCTGTACTTTTATAAAGAAGGATTAGCTACAAAATAACACCATATTCTATTTGTCACCATCAATTTTTATGGAAGTTCAAGAGGCATTTTGAATATTATATATATGGAATGTGAAAAATAAAAACAAGTAGCACATGTCATAATATTTAGAATGTCTTTCAAATTAAATCAAAAATATATTGTGTGGAGAGAATGATAATGGATGCGTATATGATGAAAGAGGTGAGAATGATAATGAAAGCATATATGATGAAAGAGGTATTGAGGAAATCAAGACATTCAATAAGTTAACATATAGGCATTTATTTAAGCAATACACATTAAATGGATTAAATGAATAATTGAGAATTTTATATTTATCTAAAAATAATTTTTAGACGTATTTGACTTGAGGGGTGTAATAATGAATATTACACACCTTTCATTTTTGTCTTTCATTTTAGGCCCACTTTCACTAGGTTATAATTTCTTATGTAATGAAAAGTGTGCAAGTGGCAGATTTCTATTGAAATATGACACATAACCAACACCTTACTTAATCCCATTTGTACTCATTCGAAGGGACTAGTCCTAATCTTCAATTTTACCCATTTCTCATCAAGTTCAATTTTTTTATTTGAGCAAGTGATCTAGGTTATACAATTCGATAAAACCAACTCAAAAAATTTAAAATTAAAATCTAAATTTAAGGCTGACCTAACCATTCCTATTAGTTAATATGTGTTAACTTGAAGCACTTGCCACTTTTAGAGTTATATTTAAGAGCTAACCCTAATTCACTTTTACACATTTGGTATATAACACCTAGATATCATTTAAAGAGAATATAGCATTAAATTAGGGAATTCACTATTGCATTACTTGCTTACATTAGCACTTAGGTAGATCACTACTTGCTTTCTTGTTATTTTTTATTCTTTGTTCATAGGTGATAAATTGACCCATCTAGGAGTTTGACTAAAGGAGAATCAATACTTGTCTAAAAAGTTTTTCAAAGATGATCCTAAACATCCCTAGTTAGATAGAACATATCATAGGTATTTAGGAAAATCAAGATATAAAAGTTGAGCAAAGATCAAATCCACAAACCAAACTTCAAACCCGTAGACTCGACTTAAATGTATAATCTTTGCAAACCACAGTCATAAAGGTGACCCATATTATTTTTAGATGAGAAAGCATTTATTTTGTCATTTATATTTTTCCTGCATATGTATCAACTATTTTTATAAATTTATTAAATATCTTTATCTTATTTACTTAATTTTTAAGTTTGTTTCAGTACGTTACTCCATGTAAAACTGCCTTCATCATTTATTAATCCTACAATAATTATTTGATTGTGAGAGTTCATTTATTTTACCCTAAATAAAGGAGATTTTATTCTTTCATTTTCAAAGAACAAAGATATTTGTTTTGGAAGTATTGAAATATTTTTTAAAATTTATATTGTCAATCATATAACGTAACTGTATTGACATAAAAGATTAATATAAATAAATTATGTATTACTTTATCTTGAATATCAATAAAATTATGTCACAATAATAATTAAATATATATTAATACATTTGATTTGTCTGCTTCCCATTTGACTATGGGGTAGATTTATATACCAATCTGACCCGCACGCGCATTTGACTATCCACATAAAAAATCCAATAATCATCGCATCGCACGTCAAGAAAAGAAAAAACGGTCTGTGTGGAAAAGGAGTTGCGTATGCGGATAGAATTACTATTTCTAGGTGAAGGCAGGCCAAAAAAAAATGTAGCAGAGCAAAAATGGTGAGTGGAAGTGCACATGTTGTAGCGTTGGCCTTTCCTCAAGCAGGCCACACAAATCCCCTCCTGCAATTCTCAAAGGAATTGGCCTCCGCAGGCGTGCTCATCACTTTCGTCAGCTTTGCCTTTGATCACCACAGAATGTTAAAGGCCGATAAAACGCTCCAACGCCTCGGCATACGTCTTCGGTTCGAGTCCATTCCGGACCATCTTCCGCCTGGAATGGACATCGCTTCAGATTTTTTTTCCATTTTCGGGAAGTTACATCATCAGATGGAGGGATCCGATTTGGAAGAGCTGATTGAGCACCTCAACATAAGGGGACCTCCTGTGACTTGTATTGTTCATGATGCGTTTATGCCCTGGGTTGCCCAAGTTTCCAACAAACTAAACATCCCCCGAGCTGTTTTCTACACGCAGTCTGCAACTGTTGGCGCAATCTATCATTATTTTAAATACGGTTTGTTTGCTAGATATCTCGCCCTCTTTATTAATACAGAACACAGGGGTCGAAACGATCTCCCAGCCTTAGTAATTTTTAATTTTATTTTACCCCTTCTTCGGGTTAGAATTTAAACTAATTTTCACTGGCTCTTTAACAATTCAAGCTCTTCCCATTTTCACTTTCGGATCTCTATCTGCTCAAAATTAAGGTAAAATTTTGCATACAATACAAGTAATTTTTGTTTTGATTGTGTTCACAGTGGGGAAGTGGAATGACTGCGAACAGGATTCGAAAGACGTTGTTGTCATTCCAGCTTTAGGCGAGATGGGAATGCCCGATTTACCGTCCACGTTTTTTCCTCCACTTCTCAATGCTGGTGGTCTGGACCACAATCTAAGTTCCGTCGAAGGTTTTAACGGCGCGTCGTGGGTGATTTTGAACTCGTTCGATGAGCTCGAAGGTAAAGCGATCGATTATCTGAGGGAAGCAAATGTTCCCGTCTGTACGGTGGGTCCACTCATTCCCTCCGCCTTTCTGGACAGAAGAAATAGCGAGGACACAGAGTTCGGCGGCAGCCCGTGGGAAGATGAGACAGAGGAGTGTATGGAATGGCTCAACTCCAAGCCTACTCACTCTGTTGTCTACGTTTCCTTCGGCAGCATAGCCACCATTAGTACACAACAAATCAGGCAAATAGGTCGCGGCTTGCACAGCAGTGGGCAGAATTTTTTGTGGGCGATCCGTCCCTCTGCAGACCAGACAACGGTTTGGGAAAATTTTTGGGAGGGGTTTGCGGAGGAGATTGGAGATCGGGGTTTGATTGTAAAGTGGAGTCCTCAGCTAAAAGTGCTGAGTCACCCGTCGGTGGGGGCGTTTATGACTCACTGCGGATGGAATTCGACGGTGGAAGCCGTGAGTGCTGGGGTTCCGCTGCTCGGCTGCGACCTCCGCTTTGACCAGCCCACCAATTGCAAATTTATGGCGGACGTGTGGAAGATGGGTGTGAAATTGAGGCGGAGGCAGCACGCCGATGGTGATGTGATGTTTGAGTGGGATGAGATTGAGAGAAGTGTGCGAAGAGTGATTTGCAGCGAGGAGGACACAGAGCTCCGAAAGAATGCAGTCCAATGGAAGGAGGCGGCGAGAAAGGCGACGATGGAAGGCGGCTCTTCTCACTCCAACATTGACAGATTTGTTAAAGAGGCGACCAAGCGATGAGAATCGTAAATAGCTTTTGATTTGCTAATAACGCCCAAGTATTCCAATAAAAAAGTAAAAAGCCCTATGACAGCTCTGATGCTGTCTTTATTTGACTACTATCTTGTAATTTTGCTTGACTGGCAACATTTCGTTGCTTTTGATTTTGAGGTTCTCAATTGCTGGTCTGTCATGTAGCTGAAACTTACTTCTTGTTCCTATTTTCTGTTGTAACTTTATTCTTTTTCTTCCAATAAAAAAATTAATTATTCTAATATAAAAAATCTTTTGTTTCCATTATCTTATTATTTTTTAATTAGAAAAGTACTTATAGTAGCTATTAATTAATAGTTGGCAAGAAAAAAATATTTATAATTTTTTAGAGTTTTCTCTATAATGTTTACATATTTCTTTTTTTAACAGTTTTATATGTATTGTAAATAAAAGAATATTGTGTAGATTGTTTCAACAAAATGTGTTTTTTAGATAATATTTATTATTTTGGACGAGTTGATCAGTTAAGAAAAGTTTATTTATTTCTAAGAAAGTGTTATTACTAGTATATATATATCTTAAACATAATCTATACAAAATACGTCGATATATATCTTATTATTATATTATGTTTTGTTTTGTTTGTTTTTTGTGTTTTGGCTAAGTATTATTATATTATATTATTATTACATTATAAAAAATATACCTGTTTATTCTAATTTAATATTTTTCATTTAAAAAAATATATGTGTTTGTTTTTGTGTTTTTTTTTCTATTTTATTTAGATCTATTTTATTTATTTCTTAAAAAAATTGAAATACTATTAGGGATTACCTATTTAATTTTGTAGTTGGGGTTAGAGTTAGGTTCAATATTATATTATTATCAATATTTTATTAATAATAACTTTGTTTGTTTTTTTAAATAAATAAATATTATTAACCAAATTCTTAATTGGAGAGAACTATCTAAAATTGATTTATTTCTAATATGTCTAGTGTTTTTTTATTTTTTAAAATAAATATATATTATTAACTCTCTTTTCCTTTTTGTTTCCGTTTGTTTTTTATAAAGATAAGACTGTGGTTGTGGATTTTTTAAAATAATTATTGTGTTGTTTTTTTATTTTTTAAATAAATAAATATTGTTAAATGTCTTTTTTTTGTTTTTCTTTCATGATTGTGCATGTTGTCATTGTAGGGTTTTGCCTCTTGGCATAATAAAATGAAAAAATTAACTTGATAATCTTTGTCAAAAACCTCTAAATAAAATGAAAGCTTCAATATATACATAGAGATCAACAAAATAACAATTGATTTTTCTAAATTATTCATAACATGATATAATCCATTATGCATAAATAAAGCATTACAACTATTTGAAAAAATATTTCAATTTTTTAGCAAATCTATAATCAAAATTAATATATGCAAAATAAAAATATAATTAACACATTAAAACCATTTGATAAAATATCTCAAGTCATCAACAACTTCATTCAACACTTGTAATTCACAAATAAATATACCAAAACACTTTTTCTTTTAAATGGATATAATCAAAGCAAGAGCTACCACTAGAGCTCTAAACAATCACCACTTCACATTGCACATTTTTCATCTCCTTGTCATGCCCTCACAAATTGCAACACTAAGTCTTGGTTAACCAACTTTGTTGCCAAATTCAAGACAAAAGTATAATTGAAATAACCCAACTCCAAGTTGTGATGAATACAGGAGCAACAATTAATGTATGGCAATTTACAAGTGAGCAATAGGGGAGAGGGACCCATAGTGGAGCGCCCTAACTTCACGTTTCTCAAAATCCTATGTGGAAATTTCAAATCACTCCCAATTTTGTACAAATGTTTATTTGCCAACTACCATGCTTTTATATTTCGTTTTAGGGCCACATCATCAAATATGATGCCACATCAGCTTTCTTTTTGTTGAGGTATCCAAAAAGGTCCAAAAATAAAGTGAGACCGATAGTGGTGCACTAAGTCATGTTTTATTGGTGCGCTGATGTGGCATCACACGATTTGTCAATTTATGTACTTTATGGATAAAAAGTGTTTTGTAATTGGATATTAAGGTGCTCCACTATGGGACCTACTAAGGACTACTTCTATCCCCACTATTGGACCCCACTCAACTATGGGCCCCTCTCCCCTAATAATATGAAGAAGTTGCATCCACACATGTCAAATACCAAGTGATTGTGGCTTCCGAACATGGTGCATCATACAAAGGTTGCTGGGTTGTCTTGAGAATATTGCTTGCTTGTTATACTTAGTAAGTGATAAAGAGTTTGTGTTATCAATCAAATATGCACCCTATGTTAGATTTGTAGAAATTTAACTATTTGTTGACACATGGAAACCTTCTTCAGATGTGGGTGATCTGAACGAAGAAGGAATCTCCAGAGCGAGTTGGTTCTCTGAATGATGAATCTACTCTAAATGATTTTTGAGGTAAAAGGAAGAAGGATAAACTAAAATTAAAACTTAAGACTAACAGATGATTCACTAGAACTTATGAAAATTCATACTTTATCTCTCATAACAGTTTCTCTATCACAATAGCCCTCACAATCTCATTGGCACATGTTTTCATCAATGATTTGCATGAAGATTTAAAAGAACTAAATACAACATGCAACCTAAAACCATTTAATTCTGAACAAAGATTCACAACATCAAGACATATAAGGATTCAAAATTGAAACACAAAGACATTAGATTGCCATTACAAAACTGAGACAAGAAAAATGGGAAGAAGAACTTTGTTGCTTTATTGAAACTGAAGAGAGTGTATCTGTCTAAACTGAGTACAAAAATTTTACAAGCTCTTAGAATGTGTATGAGAGAAAGAAACAATAATATAGACTGAGAAAAAACTAAATTTTTCTTCAAGATATATCATAAAATCCTAATCCGAGCTCAAGAAGAAAGCTTAAGGAAAAGCATCAAAAACTACCCCAAAATGTGGCACAAAAGTGGAAAACTCACACTTTTTGCATGTGCATGCTGAAAAGCACCTAAAAATAGGTCTGCTTTTCTTTAAAAGTGAAAAAAACACCTTATCTCCTCTCCATGAAGCTCAAATCCGACCAAGGGAAAAAATCAATCACCAATCTGCTAAAAATAGCAAAGAAATAAAACAATTTATAAAGCATTGTTTTATTCTTGCTTTACAAGATTTGCATATTTTACTCTCTCAATTTGACCTATTTTTTCAATTAAAGATTTAAAATCTTTTGCAAAACAATACTTATCTCCATTAAAATTTGATTTTTCTCATAAAAAATCATAAAACATTTAGCAATCTCTTATCAATATTTTAATTGATTTCTTTAAAATCAATTGAAAAATAAAACTAAGGCATATTTCTCCAAGACTTATCTGATTTCTACAAAATCAATTTTAAAAACAAAGCCTAAGACATAATTGTTTTACCTAAGGCATAAGTAATTTTACATTCATATTTTAATTGATTTCTCTCAAAATTAATTAAAAACCTAAGGAATTTAGTCATTCTCCATTTTTTACTAAGGTAATATTTCAAAGCCTAAACTAGACTTAGACTCTAAAAGTCTTATGACTATTCCCAAGAGGCTCGACCTAGGGAAATACATTCGGCCACATAAGGTTTAATATCTCGACGGTTATGCAATAACCCATGAGTCGAATTAGGGCATTAAGAATTTGAAAAAACTCAAAAACAAACCCTAAAATCACATCATTTGCATTTGGTGACCTTGGAGAGAAAGCTCTGCTAGGAAAGAGCGTTGCCATGAAAGCTTGGTTTTCAGCTTGAAGTGCCCTGATTCTTCAAATCTTTTTCCTTCAACTTGGTCGACCCCCTCTCTGTGACAATGGTAAGCTAGTTTCTGACATTATTATGGATTTTCCACTATGTTTTGAAAGGAAAAAATGGCCATAAGGCTGCAGTTATATGAGCATCTTTACTAATTTTAATCTTCATTTTTGTCTGTTCTTACTCCACTTTCCCTAGCTGCAATGAGTGTGAGCTCGAGCCTTGCATTTGAAAGCTCTATGAGAGCTCGACTGACATCTTTTTCTCTTCTACAGGCGTGGCATGGTAAGCTTTATTGTTCTTCTGTATTTTCTGTTGAAAACCAAAGCTTATAAAAGCTTGTGATTATGAAAGAATGACTGTCATTTCCTTCTCCGATTTTATGATGAACCTAGATGGGTATGTTTTCAATTGCAAAAAAAATTCTTTTTTTTTTGCAAAAAATGAGGAAATGTCATTGCACATTATGGGTACAAAGAAAGCCCTAAATTGTAGCAAAATGTATCTTTTAGTGGGCATTTAACTGGGTTTTTTGTAACACTTCCTTTCTGTAGAATGTTTTCTGAAAACAAAAACCCCAAAAATGGGTTAGGTCACTATGAATAACCTATATTCTACACTTCATGGTCATTGTCCTTATCAATGTAAAGCTGCTTGAAAGTTGACCCAGCAGATGCAAATCTTGAATTAAGCTCCCCTCTTTATCAAACATTTTTTATCACTATATTTTGCACTTGAATAAGTTGCTTCCTTCACCACTTAAAAGATGATTGTACTATGCATACATTGATCAGATGATATCAATATTCCTTATCTTGGCACTCTTCATGCATTTTTATGTTCTCATAAAGAAATGGATGTTCCATGCATTTGTTCTCCTCATAACATTTAAAGTTGGTGTATCCACTTCATTTAATGCAACATTTACATTCAGTCATTATAGCTCCAAGGTCTACATTTTCTCTCTCAACCACCTAGCACCTTCAGTTGCCTGATGGAAGCACTTTCCCTCTGAACTTTCATACATTTTTACCTTCCTCCGGGGTAAGTGCACAAAGTTGAGTCCACAAAACGTGGAAGTCTTTTGCCTTAACCAAAAAATTGAAATCGGCATTGAGGAAACGGGATCCCGATTTAAATAAACGGGATCCCGATTTTTAAAAATTGGGATCCCGTTACGGTTCGGGATCCCGAGCCTGAGACGAAACGGGATCCTGCTTTTTAAAAATCGGGATCCCGTTTCCCATAGGATTCTGAACCAATGGAAACAGAATGGGATCCCGATTTCTATAAATCAGAATCCCGTTTTATAGTGGTATTTATTTTTAAAAAAAAATAGTTTTCACTGCTCTGCGGACGAGGCCCCGAGTATTGGCGATAGCGACCCCACGACCAGCTACAGGTACCCCACCTAAACGCCATATTTTTGCATTTTTCTATTTTGAATTGAAATTTTGAAAGAAATAAGTTAATTTAGCATGTTTTTTTTAATTTATTTCACGTTTTAAGCATTTTTTTAATTGTTATAGTAGAATTGAATAATTGTAAAAATAGATGAAAAAATGCAATGAAACCTAAATGTTTTTTAATAAAAATGAAAAAAAAACCTTGAATTGTGTTTTAGAAACAAAATTTAACTTTTGAAACCTAAATTGTTCGATTAAACCCAAAAAAAATGAATTTGAAAACCCTAATTGAAACAAAACAAAAAAAAATTGCATTTCAAAACATTAGAAATCAAGATGAAATAAAAACATTGCATTTGCAAATCCAAATCAAGCTTTTTGAAACTCAATTCAAATCAAAATCCAAAAAATTGAATTTGAAAACCCTAGTTTGAATTGAAACGGAAAAATTGCATTAAAAACCCTAATTGTTTAAAATTGAAACCCTAAATTGAATTGGAACAAAAAAAATTGTTAAAACCCTAAATTGGAATCGAACAAATCATTTTGATTTTTAAAACTAGGTAATTTCGAGCTCAAATAAAATCATTCGCATTGCTTAAATGTTTTAAATTTTATTTGCTTTGTATGGAAAAAACGATATATATTAAACTTTAGTTTCAATATTAAATTATAATTAGATTAGAAATCAATATGTTAAAGAATGGTTAAAATTTATAAAGTTTATCTTGATGTTTGTTTGCAAATTTAGTTAGCAAATTCATAAATCTAAACACGTACAATCGATTCCAATTGACACTAACTTGCAAGTCTAAATTATGCCAAGGGCCACCCAAACTTCACCTTAAGTTTGCTAAACCCTAGACCCTAAACTGTAAAATCTAAACCCATAACACTAAAGCATTTGAAATTTATGAACCCTAGACCCTAATCTTTCATTGGACATACCTAAAATTATGTAGGTTCAATGTCAAGAATGGGTCTATTTGATAGATTTATGAAAACTATTTTAAATATCTAGAATGCCATAAAAGTATAATTATAGAAATTCCAATTGGAAACACTTGGGTACATATATATCGTATGAAATTTAAATCTAGGAAGGTGTCTATCATATAGGTGAGTTGATAATACATGGAAAGAGGTTTGTATGGGAATATATGTATTAAGAAAAACATACCACATGACCTCTATAGGATTTTTAAGATGTGATCCTAGATAATAATCCACCCATCCTCAATCATAATGGATTCTTTAGCAATTAAGAGAGATTCAATAACCATGAAATTACCTATATTTTGATACTATATAGATTTATGTGGAAGGATAGAAATGCATCAATAAGGAGACCACGATGGAACCATTTAACACCTACAAGGTACACCTATTACATGGGAAAGGGAGGAGGTACATCATGATAGTTTGGAGGAACTACATGCTATTATTACAATTTAGAGATCTAGGAGGATGATTCATATAAAAGAAATATAATTAAATATTTATATTATTTAATATAATATATTAAATAATATAAATATTTAATATCATAAAATATAATATAAGATTACAATTAAGGATAGGTAATGTTACAATTTACTTGGGGTTTTAATGACGATTAGGCTTAAGATTCAATTAGGTTTGTAGTAAAATAGTTAGGTTACAATTAGGAATATATAATAAATATTAATATAATTATAATACAAATATAAATTAATTTAAATATAATATAATATAGGAATACATTTAAGATTACCTAGTAAAGGTTATAATTTAATTAAGTTTCAATTAGGATATGGTTAGGGGTGGGGATCATTTAGCATTCTATTATTGTTAGAGTATGGGTTACATTTAAGATTATTGTTATTTTTGTGATATGTATAGATTGATTCTTTTTTAACATCATGATACTTTTTTTTATTAGAGGGGTAAACACTTTCAACCCAGAGCTAGATGGAACCAATGAGGCTATAGTATGACTAAATTTGGACCTCACTAGACATCTAGATCCCCTTAAGCCATCCTATCACTTTAAATCATAAATCAATTTCTTAAGGGGTCCCAATATGACAAATTTCTTAAAGGGATCAAAGAAGTACTTAAAATTTGGTGAAGTTGCCCAAGGCAACCAAATTTAACAATAATAAGATCGTGCAAGATTATAATATGAATGAAATTTCATGATCTAGGTTGGTCAGTTGAAACAAGAGTAGATCTCAATCAACTATTCCACAAGAAAATGTTCTTCACTAACTTGCAAGTTCATTAAATATTTCAAGGGGCACCAAAACTTTACCCTAAGTTTTGTAAACCCTAAACTCGAACTCTAAAATCTAAACCCTAAACACTAAACCATTCATTTTGTCCTACCTAACACCATAAAGTGAAATTTGGTTGCTTTAGGAACTACCATATTTCATTCCCCTTTTATGCCATGTAATTGTCCTAGGATCTTACTACATGTACATCCCCTTAAGTTATCCTATTGCCCTAAACCCTGAACTCTAAAGTCTAAACCCTAAACCCTAAAGCCATCATTTTTTCTTAGGCTCTTAATGAAATTTGGTTGCCTTAGGCAACACCACCAAATTTCATTCCCTTATGCCATGTAATTTTTTCCTAGGATCTTACTACATATATCCCCTTAAGTTATCCTAAATCCCTAAAACCTAAACTCTAAAGTCTAAACCGTAAACCCTAAAGCCATCATTTTTTCTTAGGCTCTTAATGAAATTTGGTTGCCTTAGGCAACTCCACCAAATTTCATTACCTTATGCCATATAATTGTTTCCTAGGATCTTGCTGCATGTAGATCCCCTTAAGCTATCCTATTACCCTAAACCCTAAACTCTAAAGTCTAAACCCTAAACCCTAAAGCCATCATTTTTTCTTTAAAGGTTTTAATGAAATTCTGGGTTTCCTTTGGGAAACTTCACCAAATTTTATTCATTTGAGCCATTTTCTCCCAGACCTCACTAGACGTAGAACTCTTAAGCCATCCCCACACCGTGAATCGTAACTGATTTTCTTAAGGATTCCACATGAAATTTTGGTGATCAAAGTAGGAAGTTCTGCAAATTTGGTGATCAAAGTTGCCCAAGGCCCAACCAAATTTAACAATAATAAGATTCTACAAGATTATACAATATCAATAGTTAATTGTATTTTCATTCAAGTAACATGTGCCTTAGACATATAAATGAGGCTTACATATAATTTTATCATTTGTATTCAATTATTTAAGGCCATTTATATAGAATGGTTTAAAGGTATTTCCTAAACATGTATCTTACATCTTGAAATTACAAATCTAATGCAGGTTCACTCATATCTGAAAGATCATATGGATCCATTCAATAATATTCGTAATCCACCTCCACGCCATCCATCTCCAACACCTTCACCTCCACCTCCGCCCACTCCACCTCGTAACCCCCCACCTCCACCACCTGAAATCAATGAGCATGCTCGTTTGCAAGCACAAATCAATGCTTCTGCTAGAACCATCCAAGATCAAATCAACATTATTCAAAATGAAGAACGTGTCGCACCTCCTGTGAGGATGTTTGCATCTAGGATGCAAACCCTTGTTGATGCTTTCAAGGCTATGGATGAGATCATAGATGAGCATCGACAATGGCTAGAGGAGAGGAGAACTCCTAATTTTGAAAAGGAAAACACAAAGAAATGAAGATCTATGCAGTAGAGAGCCATAGTAGTTTATAAATTAAAACAATGATCTTAAATAGTTATGAATTTATAAATTTGGTGAACGATGGATATTTTGTGTGATGAATTTATAAATTTGGTTCCAAATGGATATTTTTAGTGACATGAATTTATGATTTTGGTTCTATATGGATAGTTTTAGTGACATGGATTTGTGAATTTGGTGGAATTTATAACTTATAATGAATAGGGTATATAATAGGCATATATTTTATGACTATCTACTAGATCATGATTTCTCCCACCAAAAATTATAATATATATGTGTGTGTGTGTGTTAGGACATAAAATGAGATTTTGTGAATGTTTCCAAGTTTATTGTTTAGTATGTATGTGCATTAAAAATTTGCATAATAGTTCTTTAAATTTTGAAATTTGTATATGTATGTATGTATAGTTTAGTTTAATGATTTGTACGCATGCAAATTATGCATCATATTTTTTATTTTAAATGTACATGTACATACATTTCATTTTTAATTTTGTATGGACATGCTCTTGAGTTGAACAATCAATGTATATATATGTGCATTTCAATTAAATATATGAGCTTAATATATATGTTGCTCATCCTATTTCAATTAAATATATGATCTTAATTTTTGTATGCACACGGACTATTTTGTATGATTTAATGCAGGTGCACATTATATCAAGCATATCATGAATGATTTTAACATTGATGATATCATCAATCCACCACCTCAGCCACGCCCAACCTCCAATCTCCACCTCCACCTCCCCCTCCACCTCCACCTAATATGCCACCTCCAGCACCTATGGCATCTAATGAGGCTTGCTTGAGAGCACGAATAAATGATCAAGTTGCATCCTTACAAAATCAAATCAATGCTATGTAGAGTCAAGCATTGATTGCTCCACATGTGAGACGTTTTGCATCTACAATGCAAAACGTTGTTGATTCCATCAGGATGATCGATTCTGATCTTGATAGGCATCGATGAGACAGAGAACAAATGAGACAATTTTATTCTGATGGTCTCTCTTACAAACAAATATTAGACCTTAAAATAGCAAAAGCCCATCTAGCCCCCTACTTTCTTGACCCCGTTACTCAACCCATTCCACCCAAAAAATCTAGAATATCCATGAGGTGGTGCATACATCCGCAGATGACTACACATTTTTGGGATCGATGGTATATGGTTTTTGATAGTCCCCCACATGCTAATTGGGAGTGCCCATTGTATTTTTTGAGAAAACTGTATGTAGAGTTTGTTTTGGGGCAAAAGCCCAATTATTTTGATTTTAGATCATTCCAGGGTGTTGGTGGCAGCATGCCACAACAGAGATTAGGGGCAAGGGTTGATCCCCGACACCCCGTGCATGCACAACCCCTTATTGTTGCTCCTAGTCCTCCCATTCCTGCACTTGTACATCATCAAGCTCTGGTCTCAACATTAGGTTCCCTTAGTACACTCACAGGAGACCTTGATCAGCACGCTTCTGCGATAGCAAGTGGGGAGCATAGAGACGATGATGATGATGGAGGAGTTTTTTATGGAGCTGGTCCGAGTACTGCTCTAGGAGTGTCGAGACCCATCCCCCATATATGTACTAGTTTTCATCAAGTATGCTATGGACCTAATTAGGCTACACCTAGTTCAGGTGGACGGGGAGATTTTGGTGGTTCATCTGGTCGCATCAGTTCATTTGTAGAGTTCCTCATAGCAGAACATCACCCTGAGGACACTACGACACAAGTATAAATATGCATCTAGATGTACGTTCATTTTATAATAATTTTTATGGTTGTATATATCAAAGAAAAGTTTGCAATACATTTTAACAATCAAATTTTGGTGTACTGCATGACACTTTCATGCAAGGGCAACTTCATCCTGCTCCACTAGAAAGTACACAAGCATCGGCTGACCCTGGCCATACTTGGCAACCCCTTATGGGGTATTTTGATTTCAATTTTTAAAATTATATATGAAATCATAACTTATTTAACTTGAGTTTTAAATTTATAATTGAATCACATATATGTTTCAAATATTCATGTTGGTTTAGGTGAGTCAATCAGCATCCACGTCGATTCCTCCTGAGGGATTGTCAAGCACTCCCCCACTATCGAGTGACATAGATCATGGGCAAGTACATTCATATTGTAAATTTGTTTCTAAAGTTTACATTAGTATAGTTACAATTTTATGAGTTTTGAATTCACTAGATATATGAAATGCATGCATGTACACTTGTAAATATTATAAGCTTTAAATGTCTATGTACATGTATGTCTAGGTTGATACCACAATAAGAATGGGTATTGGGAAAACATTTGATGTTGCAGTTACTCGTGAGGCCACTGATTTCCAGGTTGTTTACAAAACTTTCTACACAAAGTGTGCAAACTTGAATATATATGTATATATTAACCTAATTGAATTGTACATGCTTTAATTTTGATCTTGTAGGACTTTGTTAGTGCAACTTTCAGCCCTGACCTAGACATAGTTACACCACCAAGAGGACATGTAGAGCAGGTTTCAGATCAAATGGTAATTTAATTTTTTTATCATATTTAAAGTGAATTATAAATTTTAAATTGAATATATACATATTAATATGATATTTTCACATATTCTTTTTCTTTTATAGCATGAGACACATCATGTAGTTGAGCATGTATAGACAAGTCCTGGAGAAGAGCCTAGTGCACAACCTCAGAATACGATACAATTAAAATATGATAAATTCTGAATTAAATTGAATTAAAAAATAATAATTGTAGAGTTGTACATCTAATTTTGAATTTCTTTGTCTTGTTTATGTAGACTGATTTAGAGAATTTAGAGGTTTCTTCAAGTGCACCAGAGCATCCAGATGTAGATATGGTGGTAATTTAATTTTATGATCGATTATAAATGAAATTGTCATTAAATCATTTTTTATTGTCTTACATCTAATTTCATCTTTCTGTTATGTATAGAGTGTTTCAGGTCATCCACATAGTCCGGGTGATGGTGTGAAGAGGTCTCTGATTATAGAGACAAGCATACGACCTACAAACATGTGATTTATGTGTTTTATATTCTTGTTTATCATGTACCTGCTGGACTTTATTTCATGCACTTAATATATTGGTTTCATGCATTTAATATGTTACATAAATTATGGACTTTATTATTGTTTGAAATTTTAATTTACACATGTACATTTATGCACTTTATGTTCATAGTCAAGACATTAATGTAGGACATTAATGTGAAATTTAGTGAAGACTTCATAATTGTATTATATTATGAATAACATACTTTGAGTCAAGTAAATCTTCATATTGTATCCTAAATAAAATCCTGATCCTTTTTCATTAATTAATGTTGATATTAAGGAAAAAAGTACTATATAACTCCCTTACACTTTGTTCACATGGATACATAAAAAAAATTATGATATTATCACAATGAATTCATGTTCATTTTGAATGTTTATATTTAATTCATAATAATTTATTCCCCATGATAGTCTTATTACCTTATGATTTAAGAATCTTGTCCCTAATATCATTAGACACTAGATTTGGATAGTTTAATATTCCATTAAAAAATAGTTTTCTATGTCTCTTAAGGCCTAATGAGGAATAACTATTTGTTATCTTTAAAAAATTACTTCTAAATTATTCCCTTATTTAGTGTTGTGTACATTTAACTTATATGCTTACTTTTTATTGATATAAAACTTGATGATACTATTATCACCTTTGGTTATAGATATTAAGTCTTGAATTTTGGTGTCCATGTTGCATTTGTTAATCTTGCTATGCAATCTAAACCTACCATGACTCAATTTATTAATATATATATCTTTAAGTTCATCCATCATGGCTAACCTTTGCTATATGTGTTTTAAAATATTTTTATTATTTTGTTGATCATATGCATGTGCATCTTGAAATTAAGTTTCATGTTCAAAACCAACATAGGAATGTGTAGAAGTATTGAATAATATATAATTAGGATTTATTCTATTATGATCATCAACAATCAAAATTTCTACTTATACATTATATATTTGTTCCTCAGTTTTTTCCTATTATGTTTCTTGGCTTGTATAATCAAACTATAGTGATTCTTATCATAGTCCTAAAATACAATTAGTAGAATAATTTTAGGTTTAATCTTCTTTTCAATGAGCAACAAGATATTTTCCTTCTAATGTATTAATTTTAATTTTATGAGAGAAAATTTATGTGGATTTACCTACTTATTTAGTTCTATAAATTGAATTTTACCTCATTGTTGGTGCACTTGGAATTCCTATACCTTGTGAATATCATGGATATCACCATTCTTTGTTATTTTATTCTTTAATTTTTCCTTAACTAGATTGACAAATAAAGTCATTGCTCTAAACTCTTAAGCAAATAAAATTCTTTATAGTGAAAAAATCTAACAAGGTATTGATATAATTAGCTAATGTACATATTTATAAAATGACACCATTAGTTTCTCACTAGTAATGGAAAAAAGTGTTGGTACTAAAAATTAAGGAAAGAGGTAATCATTAGAAAAATATAAATTATGATAACATGAGAATGTGTATATGTAAAACGATTGTAACCATTAGGTGATGAATACGTAGTGTACACACATGATAAATTTTAAAAATGATGAATATGGAGCTCAATCCAAAGGAAAATTAATTTCATCATTGTTTCCCCCATTTAGAATATCATGATTGTGTGTAGTGTATGAAAAATGAATTAAAGTCTTGCCTCCATGTGTCAATAACAAGAAAAAAAATAGAATATCACATAAATTATGTACATAAGAAATAGAAATATGCCCACAAAATTTTCTATGTGAATTAAGGTTAGGGTTATAGGATAAAGCTTTGGGTAAAGGTTAGGATTAGGACACAACTAGAGTTAGGGTTAGGTTTCAATTAGGGTTAGATACAACAAGGCTTAGGGATAGGATTAATTTTAGGACAAGGTAAGGGTTCAATAAGGGTTGGGTTAATAGCGGTTGGGGTTAGGGTTCGAGTAGTATTACAGTTGGAATGGGGTTTCAAATTTCCAGCTCTAATTAAAATTCTAATCCTAACCCTAACAATCATAGAAGATTAAGAGGAATAAGCATTAATAAATACTATAAATAATAGTTCATCTAACACTAATTTTATAAGTTGTCAAAACAAATAATGGCGATCTTAAGGGGGTGTCTAAAGGGGTCATAATAAGAGCGTCTTAGGGGTTATAATATGTCTTAAGGGGATGTCTAAAGGGGTCATAATAGAATGTGTTAATTAAGGGGATGTCTTAAGGGGTCTTAAGGGGACAAACCACAAAGAGATTCATAATAGAACATGTTAATTAAGGGGATGTCTAAAGGGGTCATAATAGAGCGTGTTAGTGGGGGATATCTTAAGGGGGTCTTAGGGGATGTCTAAAGGGTCATAATAGAACATGTTAATTAAGGGGATGTCTAAAAGGGTCATAATAGAGAGCGTCTTAAGGGGGTTATAATATATGTAAGGGGGATGTCTAAATAGGTCATAATAGAACATAATATTAATTAAAGGGATGTCTAAAGGGTCATAATAAAAGCGTCTTAAGGGGATGTGTTAAGGGCTCATAATAAGCCTATATATAGAATATTGATTTGATACATAGAAGTACATAGAGTATGTTTAATTTGTAAGTATGTATGTACATATATGTCATCTCAAATGATGTTTACAAAATTTGGATATACCATCTCAAGAACATCTCAAACTCATGCCCAGAATGTAGTAGGTCTTCACACCACACGATATTAAAAAGGTACAAGCAATATCAATGAAATCATCAAAACATACATATTTTAATTTATATAAAACTATCTATATGTACACAACTCAAGTGCCTGCATTTAAAAGTATTCCACACATGTGTGTAGGTTGAATCGAGGCATCCTCTCCTTTTTGTTTCAAAGTATGAGATCAATGCAATGATGGCTTAAGGATACAAAAAATGATAATAAATCAATTTTAACTATTAATGAACAAGCAATATCAATATGTAATCAAAACATGTATTTAAATATAGTTTAATCGATAATTACCTGTTTTTACCAAGTATTCCATGTTGTCTAGGTTGAATTTGCATGGACTAGATCCCTTTTTGTGATTATGCCTTAAGGATATATAAAAGAACAATTTAAATCAATTTCAACTAATAACACACTTGACCAATGTCGAAACATGTATTTAATATATTTAAAAGGACAAAATAAAACTAAAACTATATTTACCTATATTTACTTAATCCATTGTACCATCTGCATCCTCTCTTTTTTGCAATGCATCTATGATTGCCTCATGCTCTTCCATAGAAATTGACCATAGTAATTTTTTTGAAGGTCTTCCATGATAGCGCTCTAGTTTTATATTTCTTGCCACCACCAAATGTGAATAATGCATAATCTTTTTATGTGTTTCATAGTCTTCGAATGCAAGTAGACCATTCTTTCTTCTCAAGTATTTTTGTAGCCAAGTGCCAACAACCACCACTGATCCTATTGGAAAACATGTTCAAAAACCACCATCAAATAACTTCTCAAAATTTACTTAAGGGGATCAAAGACTTGTTCTAAAAAGTTACTTAAGGGGATCTAAAACTTGTTATCAAAATTTGCTTAAGGAGGTGTTTTAAGGGGATCACCGTACCTGCTGGATAATGAAAGCCATCATCATCTTCTTGAGGTGTTAACAACTTATGTTTAGTTTCCGCACAACAAGCCAGCCAATATTATGTTTGCTCTTCATTCCCCTCAGGTGCAATAACTGCATACACATGTCCTGCCAACAAAATTCAATTTAATAACTTGTGCATATCCATATAACTAATTTAGTATTAAAAAATAACTTAATAAAGCAAAATAAAATGAAATAAATTAAATTAAAATTACCTTCTTGTACAAGGTCTGAAACACGATCATAATCTTTAGATGCAAACAATTGATCATTTTCTTGAATAGTTCTTTCATATTGATTATGTGCTTCTACAGGTGTCAACGATCTTTGCTTCCACTGTTCAACCCATTATGTATTTTCACAAGCTTCCCAATCTCTTGAGATACAAAAATGGCAAAAACATGCAAGCTCCCTTGTCCAAATAGTCCATGTGCTTGCTGTCGCACTCCTAAATGAATTTCATTTAGTAGATCCACTAATTGTCTCATGATCAACTCTAGATACAATGTTTTCTTCTTCCACCAACCAAAAGAATCGATGAACTGTAGAGTAATCACTCGAACCAGGTGCAGATAATCTTCTATTACACCAATCCACAATCTCATGTGCATTTTTAAATTTTACCGAATCCTCGAATTTTAATTGTTCTCTAGCAAGAATTCTTTTGACACATGCACCAGCTCCATCATGTTCTCCTTTACCATGCCCGGCTTCAAAAAACCTCCATATATGTTGGAAATTAAGTTCCTTGTGAACCCTACTTAACCAATAGACCATTCTAGCATTTTGACACGCCTCGTTACAATTGTCGACCATATGAGGTGTTCTTTCATATGATTTCCTCTTTCTCTTTTAAATTTCTATAAAATATACTAAAACAATATTAGACAAACTTCGATGGAGTGTATTAATTGTCACTCAAATAAAAATGATACTCCCTCAAAACTTTTCTATCATCCTCAGTGCTATCATCTGCATGTCTATAAACAATATGGACAAACATAGCTACTTGCACAAAATTATAATATTGAGATTGAATTTCCTCTTGCGGAGCGAGAGTATAATTCTCCGCAAAATCAACCACTGAAAGTATAGTACCAATTGAAAATGTGTTTCTACATGCGTGAAATTGGCCATCAAGCCATCGAGTATGTTCAGAGTGCATAACATATTTTGGTACAATTTTATTATTAAATTCACTCATAAATGCATGCACACTAACTTTTTCTGTAACTAAATCACAACGCTTTCCTATTTTTCCATCTTTTAAAGAATAGTGAACATTCCTAAATCTTTTGGCGTCTACTAATTGTTGTCCAAAATCATGATCAACACTTTCATGCAAACAATTTCTTAAAAATGAAAGATTTCCGTAGTTAATGCATTGTCGAGAAATACAAGAACTTAAATAAAATAATCTATCATTAGATTTTTCACAAAATAAACCTGAAATAAACTCTCTTATTGCTTTAGGTGGCATATCAATACCACAATCACAATATAATCATGTTAGAATGCAAGATGCAATGTATATGCTCCGAAAAAATCTGTAAAAATAACAAAAATTGAACATGTATTTTACAACAAGATATTAGTTGCTTATTAATTTTTACATATCAAGGTTTACATTTCTCAAAAGACCTTTGACCTATTTTAATATTACCAGGTAACACTAAATTAGTACAAAATTTTCTATAACATTTAGTTTGTGTTGTATGTAATAGGTGTTTTGGGTGAGGATCGTGAACTTTGGACCCCATATGAATTCCTAAAACATCTATAGCATTAGATGAAACCCTAGTAATCATGCCAATATTTTTTGATCAAAGATTTAATTTCAACATTCAATTTTATGTCGGACCTCGGTAGTAGATCACCGAAGCTCCAACATTGATTGATAGGATCATTTTCTATACTTTCTCTTCTTTTTTAAAGCTCTTGGTAATGTTTTAGGATGCATTTTTAAAAACTTCACTAATGTTGCTTACCATTCTTTTATTCAAAGTTGTTTTATTAACTATACTTGAGTAGTTATAGCTCTTCTTCTTTAGTTTTTATCTTTAGATGAAACTATTTTCCCAATAGATTGAATGGCACTAGCAATAGTAGACATAGCATGTTTTAATGATTGATCTTTTCTTTTTGGTTTTAACATAAAAGCCCTAACCTTTTCATTATTTTCCTCATTTTTGCATTCTCATCAATTTGCATCATTAGTTGACTTGTTGAAATGCAATTTTTTTAGATAAAAAAATTTGGTGTATATTCTATTATGTGTTCTTATTTGCCTCAAGAAATTTGATCGAGGAAGATTATCCAACACCACTTCCAATTTTAAAAAAATCTTTTCATTAAATTCAACATCACATTCTAGATTTTCATCTTCATTTTCATTTACATTTTCATCTTCATTTCATCAACCAGCGGTTTCATTTCATTTTCATTTTCATCGAAAACAAAATGGTTTTCATTTTCATTTTCATCTTCATTTTCATTAACAAAACGGTTCTCATTTTCATTTTCATCAACAAAACGGTTTTCGTTTTCATTTTCATTTTCATAAAAAATATAGGTTTTGTTTTCATTTTCAAGAAAATGATCATTTTGATTTTCATTTGCAGCAAAAGATTTTTCTTTTTTGTTTTCAACAAGTTCTATAAAAGTTTCATCTCTCTGAATATAGTCAATGTCAACATCATTATATCCAACATCTTGTAAAACTTCTACATACAAATTTACCATTTCACTAACATGTGGATTTGAAGACGTACCTGGATTTGTGCATATTGAAACATTCTCCTTAACATTCAAAGAGGGATTTGAAGACATAGTAGGACTTGTTTGTATAATCATATTCTTCTCCAAATTGACTCCTTGCAAATTAGCTTCATCTACAACTATGGTATCTTCAATGTTTTCATCTTCAATAGTTGTTGAATTGGTTGCTCCACCATCGTTCATTGATTTTATTCTCATTCTTCTTTCTCTTTCTCTTTGTCTTTGTCTCTCTTTTCTCTATTTGCTTCAACTTCTTGAGGAGTCAATGTCTTTCTTCTCTTATTATGAAGTTTATCTCCCATAATTATAAAATTCTCAAGCACAAATGAATGTTAATAGTGAAATGCTTCAAAATATTCAATCCAAATTGGAAGTTGAATACCTATTACGACAAAATTTTTCCTCTTGTGTTCCTCAAAACAAGTAGAAAACTACCACAATTCCACTTTAAAAATTGTTTTCTTCATGCTTCCTTTGAAAAATTCAATCCATATTGCAAATTGAAACCTTTTGTTCCTCCAAACAAGCACAAAAACAACACAATTTCACTTCAAAAATGGTGTAGATGATGCTTCCTTTGATAAAATCAACCAAAAATCAAATTCACCACCTGTAAATACAATAACTTATGAAAAATAATTCATTTTTAGTGCTCTCGGCCATACATATGAAGTTGCAAAGTTGTAGACTTGACAGTAATTTTGCACAGTGTTTTTAAATAAAATAAACGGGATCCCGCTTATTATAAAACAGGATCCTAATTATAAAACTGGATCCTGTTTATTAATAAGTGGGATCCCGCTCTATAATCAGGATCCCGTTCACTGACATTGAATGTCGGAGTCGTTGTAAAGGTAACGGGATCCCGTTTATGAAACGGGATCCCGTTCCATTTACAACGGTCAAAATGCTGTTGGATGGGAACGGGATCCTGATTATAGTATGAGATCCCGTTTATTAATAAACGGGATCCTATTTTTTTAAATTTGAATTTTGTTTTGCATCGTGGGCGAGTTTTTGCCAAGGTTTTTGGTTCGGGAAAAGCATTGGAAGTCCAAACCTAGGCCTTCAACCTGGTTTGACCTGCAAGTTGAAGGCCCTAACAATGTCAAAGAAAAATACCAACTTTGGACATATGGCTGACAACCTTTTTTGCAAAATTTTCTTGACGAAATTAAAAACCCATTTTAGATGAAACAATGCAGATTCTAAATATGTAATTTTTTTGCAATTGAATTATTTTTTCTATTTTTCAATTAATTTCTAATAAAATTGGTCCATAAACTTTAAATATCGAAGTTTTTTACTATTTTAATAACTTTGATCAACATAACATTTTGACAAACGGATTGCATCGAGAGCAACTTCGATAATTTTTCAATTTGAAAAAAATCAGAAAAATGATAAGTTTAGGTCATCTTTATGCATGTGTACGACGATTTTTCAAAAACAACAAATGCTTTAATAAAAAAATTAACAAAAATATTCAATAAAAAATTACAAAAATATCAAGAGCAAGCTTCAGTGAGTCATAAAAATTTTCCCAAAAGGATTTAGAAAAATACAATAATTTAAGTCAAAATATGGATGTCGTACACGTGCATGGTATGGTAAAAAAAAAAAGACTTTTAAACAGTGGTTTTTAGAAATGCCTATTAAAACTCAATTTGTACAATCTGGGTATTGAAATAAATTACATATTTGGAAACTAGACTCCGAGCACTACATTTTATGATTAGTGAATTTTTTAAAGATTTCATCTTTAAGTGCTTCAAATTTTAAGGTCAAATGTGTCAAATACTGAAAATCAGGGAAAACACTTCCACTTTTTGGCCAAAAAGTGGACTCAACTTCTTGCACACACCCTCCAAGCAGCTACAACTGAAATGAACTTTGATCCTTTGTGTACTTCGATAATAGTTCTTTGAAACTCCTCCAAATGCTTTAAGTTATTTCTTCTTGACACTTTGTTGATGAGGTATAATGTATGCATGTTCACTATCACATTATGAGCATGAAAACTTGTACCAAAACAGAATGTTATGAAACAACATGAAACATGAACAAAAACTGATGGCAGTAAAATGCAATTAATTTGACAGTATTTAAAAGATGCATTTTCAGTTTAATTGAATCCATCAAGTTCATTTTCCACTAGTAATTCTCATTTCATTATTTTCACTTGATTGTTATGAATGAACAATGCACTTGATTGCTTTGATGACTGAAATTTTGTTTTACTCCTTCAGTTGAATAGCTCAGATGAGCATGATAATTGTACTTTTCTTTCTCAAGCCACTTGTAGCTTAAGAGGCATCATGCCGAGCTCTACCCTTGTGGGAGCCCGTTTTACTCCACATGCTTTTATGTCTTCATAAGATGACCAACTTCATGACTTTTCTTATACCTGCACATAGGAAACAAACAATGTTAGCATAAAAATAATGATGTGACACTCCATTTTTAGCTCTTGTTTCTACACTTTTTTTTAGTTGATTCCATGCATTTTGGGGAGTGAATTATATTTTTGTTGGTAGAGCATGTAGTATAACTCATATCCAAAGCTCTAACAAGACTTTTCCCAATTTTTGCAAGTGTACTTGGGTCGAAAGCAGGACAAAGCAAGCAACAAGCATCTCAATTGAAGGTCAAGAATCAAACAATGATGGATATGTCTTCTACTATATGTTGTCTTATTTAATTTTTTTCTTCAGTTGTAGAATTTTCTTTTCATAATGAATGGAATCAGCTAAAAGCACAGCTTGTGTGGATCCTTTAGTTTCTTCTTTCATTTCCATTCAGAAAGAAAATGCATCAAAATGAAAAGTTGTACAATCATTTGTATTCTTGCAATCAAATGAAATATTGTAATAGCATCATGAAATAAATGAAAGCACTTGCTATGCTTAATCATTTGTGTATTTAGTTTGTACTCCATTTGTTCTACAAACATTGAGCAATACTTCTAAAACTCTTTCTGAAAACACTTGCACAACTGGTACTTGATGAATGCAGTGCAAACAACACTTAAAACACATGTAGAAATAACTGAACTTTCACTTTAAGATATAACAAAATTTAACCAGCTCCACCAATTGAGCTGTAATGAAAATTGGTAACATTTTGGCGATTTCTATTGAATGCTTGTCAGCTAAGCATTAGACCAGTTGCGTTTTAAAACTCCATTGGGCATGGAGTCAAATTTTCCCCTTCAGAAACTCAGAAATTTGAACAGCAACACTCCAAAACAGCAACAAAACAAAAATAAACAATGCAGAAAGCAACCTAACAGGCCCTGATGGCCAACCAAAACATGCGCAACAGCGCTTAGGGAAAAGAAAACTACTGAAATGAAATGTGCGTAAAGCACTTATTTGCAACAACTACTCTACTTATTTACAAGATAAAACTTATCTCAGAGGCAATGCTTGAGGTGGATCCCATTAACTGGGATAGACAACACCTCTCCAGTCAACTTAGAAAGTTGGAAAGCATTGTGCTCCTTGCACTCTGTGATCACATAAGGCCTGTCCCAAATTGCATCAAATTTGGAATGTCATCCAGGTCTGCTCTTATATTCATTCCACTTAAAAACCAGATCACCAATGATGAAATCTCGCGGCCTTGCCCTTTTGTCAAAAGAACTCTTCATCTGAGCTTGATGTATTTCAAGTTGCCTTAATGCTTCTTTTCTAGTTTCTTTGAGCTCTATCAACTGTGCAAATCTTACTTCAAAAGGTTGTTCATTCAGCAATTCTAGCTCTTTAACAAAACTCAAAGTACGTAATTCAATAGAAACAAGTAACTTCACTTCCTGTCCATAAGCAAGTACATAAGGAGAACAACCAATGGCCCTTTTAGGAGTCACCCTATCATCCCAAAGGGATAACTTAAGCTTTTCATGCCATGTCCGTTGATTGTCCTGAACTGTCTTCTTGATTATCCAAATCAGATTCTTATTTGTAGATTTCGTCTAACCATTACCCTACGGATAATAGTTAGAAGATGTGTTCAGATAAATGTTATTCCTAATTGACCAATCATAAATCCTTAAACCGATAAAAGCTAAACCATTGTCAGAGATTATTGAATCTTGGGTACCAAATCTTGACACTAAGTCTTGATAGAAATTAAGTACATAAGTCTTGTTTGCTTCCTTCAAAGCAATAGCTTCGGTCCACTTAGTAAAGTAATCTGTTGCAGTAAGGATCCACTTATGACCCGCACTTGAAGGCAGGTTGATTGGCCTAATAAAGTCTAAACCCCATTTGGCAAAGGGCTGCTCCACTTGAATTGGATGCAGAGGAAGGGGTGCAAGCCTCTATTTTCTAGAAAATAAGGCACACTTTTCACACCTTTGGACCCAAGCAATAGCATCCTTAAACAGATCCAGCCAATAATAACCAGCCCGTATAATTTTTATAGTTGTTGTTCTTGCAGCAAAATGGCCTCCTGAAGGCCCATCATGAAACTCTGCTAGTAGCTTGTCAACTTGATCAGGCTGAATGCACCTTAATATAAAACACCTTGAAAGTCTCTCCTATAAAGAATGCCATCAATAATTACAAAAGGAATGGACTATGATCTGTAATACCTTATTTTTTCCCTATCGAAACCTTCGGGGAACTCACTAGTTTGTAAGTAGTGCATCATTTGTTGCACCTAGGTAGCAACAGGAACTGAAACAACAACTTCATCATCATTGTTTAGTACTGTATCAACACTTTCAGCTTCTTTTGAGCTGCTGCCCGCTATATTTTCTGCAATCTATTCACACAAACCCTTGCCTCTGACAAGCTTGGTTATTTTAATGCCAACATCAAACTCCATCACTTTGGTTATCCAACCAGCATGCTTATCATTAATTTCATGATTAAGTAAGAAGTCCTTAACGGTTGAATGAGCAACCAATAAATTAATTCTGCTATTTGATAACATATGCCTGAATTTTTTGAGGCTTCTTACAACAACAAAAACATGCTTCTCAACAAAAGAATACTTCACCTCATAATCATGTAATACGTGGCTGAAAAATGCTACAGGCTGCTCCAAGCCTTCATTGTTTTGCTGGCACAACATAGTTGAAATAGTATCTACCCCTCCAAAGGCATAACGAATGAAATCTCTATCATAATTTAGATTAATGAGAGTAGGAGAAATTGCAAGGGATAATTTTATCTTCTCAAAGCTCCTCTTACCTTCTCTGGTCCAATTGAAAGGAATATTCTTTTTTAACATAGTAATGAGAGGTTGCAGCAAAGTTGCAATATTATGTATAAATCTTCTCACAAAATTTATTCTTCCAAGAAAACTTTGCAAGCCTTTATTGTGAGCTAGTAATGGTAATTCAAGAATAGTAGAGACTCTTTCAGAGTCTATGGAAATGCCTTGCTTCGAAACAATGTGTCCAAGGAGTTTACCTTTGTGTACAGAAAAAATACATTTCTTTGAATTGAGACACTCTGAACTCTTTGCATCTTTGAAAAATCTGTTCTAAATGCTCAAAGTGTTCATTAGCATTTCTTGAAAACATAGTAATATCATCTAAATATACCAGAAATAACTTGTTCATGAGGCCGTGAAAGGCCATGTCCATCGCTCACTGAAATGTTGCTCCAGTGTTGGATAAGCCGAAAGATATCTTTTTGTAGGCCATTGTGCCCCACTTAGTTGTAAATGATATTTTGAACTGATCCTCTTGTTTTACCAGAATCTAGTTATAACCTAAGTACCTAGGTAAGTGCACCAAGATGGTTCCCAAAAAGGGGCCTTAAGTGGCCACTTTTTTTTAAAATCAGGAAATACTAACCTTGGACATGAAATTGAGGATAGCTACACTCAAAATTTTGAGATGGGACAAAAACAAAGATCGAAGTGCTCTGAGTCTTTCTAAACTACTAATTTATTTTGAAAATGATTGAGATTAAGGGGTTCAAAAGAGGGATGTATGTATAAATTTTTGTTGTTTTTGTCAGAAAAACATAACATAACAACTCTTGTACGACCCTAGCACGGTGAACTTTTTTAAGGTATTTTTAAAATCACTATGGTCAGAAGTTAGCTAACAGTATCTAGTTGATGCAAAAAATTTCTAATAATTTTCTAAGTGGGCACTTCCTCAAAAGCAAAATTTTGGTTGTGCTCCCCCTACAAATTTTGGAAAGTAATAGATTTTTTTAAATTTTTATTATTTAAAATTTGTAGAATGGAGTCTAGTTTCTAAAAATGTAATTTATTTGAAATTTTGGTGAACGGCTAATTTATAACGAAAAACACACAAACACTACTTTTGATGAAAAAAGACATACAAACAAAAGAAATTATGGATGAAAGGCCTAACATTGTTAGAAAGTGAAAAAAATTACATCATTGGATAAGCTAAGAGAGAACCTAACATTACCCATGTGTTCGATTTTGTTGATATTGAACCAAATGCAATCCTGATGGTGAGCACGAACCCAATTATGTGAAAAATTGTAGAATTTACAAAAGCACATCTCTGGTCATTGGGAATGCCCTCCAAGCCTTTTGGTTGGTATTCCAAGG
>VDFB02172268.1:132777-159175 GCA_007258455.2 Sequoia sempervirens
GTTCATGCACCAACACATGAATTGAGACCTATAACCACACCATGTGGTTTCTCGCAATGGGTATTACACTTGGTAGGAAAGGTATCACCCGCTTCATCCAATAGGCACAAATTCATTATCACAAAAACATAATATTTTACTAAATGGATAGAGGCAGTTCCATTGACCTATATCACTGGAAAATAGATATCAAAATTCATTTTGAATTATCTCATCTATAGGTATGAAATTCCCCAAACAATAATAATAGACAATGGAACCCCATTCAAAAATTAGGATGTCTAGAGCTTTGTTCCCAATTTTTTATCCACCATCGATTATCCATGCCCTATTAGCCCCAAGGAAACGGCCAGGCTGAGGCATCTAATAAAACCATACTAAAGATACTTAAAAAGACAATTAATGAAGTCAGTTGTGATTGGCATTTGTAGCTAAACCTAGCCTTATGGGCCTAGCAAACCAACATTTTCACACCTATTGGCGCCACACCATTTTCCTTGGTCTACGGATTAGAGGCCATATTGCCTATTGAGGTCAAAATCCCTTCATTATGAGTTTCACTAAAAGACATAGTCAACAATGAAGAATACAGGGTATCCAGGCTAAATGAATTAGAACTCGTAGATGAAAGATGTTTGAGCACGTTAAACCATTTACAGGTTTATTAGAATCGGCTCAAGAGAAACTATGACAAAAGGATCAAGGACAGTAACTTTCTAGTTGGTGAATTAGTCCTTAAAGAGAATAAAAAAGTACAACTAAATTAGGATGGTAAAGGCGAATTTGAACCCAATTGGTTAGGCTCGTTTGTCATCATAACAAGCTATGGCTCTGGGGCATATCAGTTGGCCACTCCTGAAGGAGAACCTTTAGCTGAACTACTAAACAACATACACCTCAAGAATTTCTACACATGAAGCATGTCATAATTTACCCCAGGAAAAATGGTAAAAATCCAAAAAAAATATAGAAAAAAGAATAAGAAAAAAATACAAAAAAATGAAAAAGAAAGAAAAAAAGTAAAGAAAAATAAAACATTCTCTGAGTGAAAACCACTTTGTGGCACTCTTAGAATAGGTACCATAGTGAAAACTTGGAAAATAGGCACTATGTTTGAATAAACTTACGTCATTATCTATCAGTACTATCCACAACATCCACCCATTCATTTCAAAACAAGATATCCAACCATGGCTTGTCACTAATTAAGGAAATTCATCTTGTCCACAACTAGGGGTAGTGTCAAAAATATGGTCATGGGTTAGATCTATGGGTGTCCTATCATGGTCACGAAAAACAACAAAAGATCAAAAATATCAAAAACTACAAAAAGATCAAAAACAATAAAAAATGCAAAAAAGACAAAAACATTTAGGAAACCACAAAAGAACATTTAAACATTTGAAAAAAATCGAAAACAAAAAAACATCATGGGGTTATTCCTTCACTCAAACAATCTAAGATATCAATAGTTTCTTGAACCCTACAGCTAGTTCAAGTAAGATTTTTTGCAACATATCCTCTAGACACAGAAGTGGAATATCAATCTACATTATCAATGTTGTATACCCAAAAATAGTTTATGCTTTGATTCAAATGGTCAAACTACGTGGTCTATATGTGTACAACATAGGCAAGGATCATTAGCCCTCGAGACCCTAGGTCAGTCCCCTTAGGCTTCCAACATGCTTTATTTCAACTTAGTCAAAACACAAAATCCAAAAATAGTCAAAAATACAAAATCCAAAACCAATTAAAAATACAAAGCACAAAAACATTTGAAAAAGATTAAAAATCCTATTTCTGCCATCACTTATCCGCAATAAAGGTTCACCCATAATAAACAAATCATCACACTCACCCTTTGAAAAAATAAACAAACAAACAAACAAAGTAAACATCAAAAGCTAGAACTTTCAAGAAAATAATCACAAAACTCTAACTATAAATAGCCAAAAACAAGGCCAAAGTATCAACTACCTATCTTTTTGACAAGTCCCAACAACATCCTAAGATATGCATTAATGGATCTATTCCTATGATAGACATGATCAACACCGAATAATAGACCCACCCCAAATAGATATGGCAAGTGATATAGTAACTTTGTTTTATCTTTTTATAGTCTTATCTTTTCAATTTATTTTATTAACTCATTCCTAGGATCTCTTGAGGATGTCCATGAGGATTTAGAGAAGAAGGAATGGGGGAAATTGAGCATTATTTTGGTTTGCTGTTTGTAAGATATTTTTGTAAAACTATCATGGTGAATACTTGCTTTATTGAGTGTATGGAAGTTGTGTTGAAACAATTCGTGTAGCAGTTGCATGTTAGGTATGTCATACCTCTTTATGTAAATGGTCTAAAATTCGTGTAGCAGTTGCATGTTAGGTATTTCATACCTCTTTGTGTAAATGATCTGAAATTCATGTAGCATTTTCATGTTAAGGTGTCCTATACCTCTTTGTGTGATTAGTCCAGGAAATTTTTTAACACAACCCAACTATATACTTAAAAAAAAGTTTTTGTATGTCTGGTATGAGCAAAAATACTCTTTGTTTGTAGAGTCAAAGTCCACGCAATGGGTACAAAGTCACCTTGGTCATTAATACACTGGTGCATTGTATCTATTTGCTACATCAAACAGAATTGTTCAAAAACTACAAAGCCTCCAAGTAAAGAAAAAGCAACTCATCACTACTAACAACATCAAATTTCTATCTATCATCAAATATTTCTTCTAACTAACATCCATCCTGCATCCACACTGTTGTCAGTACATATCATGATGATAATAAAGTAATTAAAACATCATGTATCATGTATGGGGCATACATCCATCTATATCTCACATATATCATCATCATTAGTGAAACAAAGTGTGATAGGATAATACAAAATGATGCATATATACGAGGCCTCGACTGGGCCGATGAATATATATACAAAACACATTCATCTACAATATGTCTCTGAACAACAAAATAATAAAGATCAAGTACACAACCCTGCAAAAAGGGAAACACTCTATAGACCAAGTTGTGGACCATCATCTAGATCTAGGTGTGTAACAAGATGACCACCTGCAATCATTTCAACTCATGATATTAGGGTTTCACTCTAAACGGGTAATTGTCACATAATGACACAAGACACAATGAAAAAAAAACACATGCCAAAGTTTTGAGCAAATGCTAAAGTCAAATGCAACAAAAAAACTCAAATGCAAGGATTTTGAGCAAATGCTCAGAAAGCACCAAGAAAAAGTGAGCTTTTTAGTCAAAGGTGAGCTTTCAAGACTTGAAACAGTCAAAATCGAGCTTTCTTATCAAAGGCAATCCTTTATGTCAAATGCTTAAAAACAAAATAAAAGATTCTAGTCAAAGGTGTGGAAATAAGTCAAAAGCGTGGAAATAAATCAAAGGCATGGAAATAAGTCAAAGGCGTGGATTCTCAACATGCAAAGGTGAGAAAAATGATGCAAATGCTCAAAAATCATCAAAACTTGGCTATTGATTGGTAATTAGGACTTTTTTAACCCTATCTTCAAACGATCATATCTTACTATCATACGAAAGTATTTTTCAATGCTTTTTTTTTTTAAAATGGGGTAGAATTTCACAATCTTTGCAATGTTGTAGGTGGTTTTTAGTTTTTCTATAATAAACACAGCAGGCTCTATATCAAACCGACCTTTTCCAACATAATGTTCCAAATGTTCATTTGGGGCATGGAAGGCAATTTTTCCTAAAACCCATTCCTGTTAACTTATACGTTCCAATGTTCCCCGTATCAGAGGGGAAAATGCAAGTATTTTCATGTAAAATTGATCCCAACACTCTATCATAAACTCAAAAATGTCTCAAACAAACTCAAAATATCTCGGAATCCACTCTCAATCAACTCGTAACATCTCTTGAAATCGACTTCAATCAACTTTAGTCTTATCTCGTAATATCCCCCAAACATCTCAAAATCATCCATGACATCTCCCCAAATTTACCTAACAACATCGCGAATTACACCGGAATCCATATTGAATGGCATCAAACCACACTCAAACAACATTTTGAAACCCTATTTTCCTATTAATTGAATAATACAATTTTAATTAATTCACTTTTCATCATTCTTGACTTATTAAAAAATACCATTTATTTTCTTAATAAATTTTGAATAATTCCTAATTCTACTTTAATTGAATAAACAACGTGCTATTTGATTTTCAATTCATTACTTTCATCATTTTTGACCAATTAAATAAAATTAAGCATTTATTTAATAAAAGTCCCAATCTAACTTATTTCATCCCACTTATAGTTGAAATGACACCCATTTTCATTTGATTGCGCTACCTAATTCTCAATCTCTATTCCTCAAAATTAATTGAATTATTAAATCATAATAATTTAATTATCACACTTTCCCTCCAAAATTTGAATAATTAAATCAAACTATTCAAATTATCAAAAATCAAAATCAAAATCAAAATGGAATTAATTAATTAATATTCCAAACCCACTTTTTGATTGAGAAAATCATGGATTGATAACTAAGCAATTTGATTTTGCTAACTCAACCATCTAATTCCTAACTCAACCCTAACTGATCAATCAATTGCTAACTAAGCAATCAAAATCCTAACTAGCCAATCTATTCTTCAATCACCCTAATTGTGCAATCAACTTTGCACAATCTCCTCATGTCTAAATCCTCTCAACTCATTTTGACTGTTGATTTGGATATTCTCAAATGCAATCTTGACCATTGGGTCAAAATTTCTTTTCCTATAAAACAAGCCTTTCTCTTCACAATTATGGATCAAAATTTCAACTTACCTTATGCAATGAAGTGTTGTCGCAATCACCATTGATAGAGATTAACCTTTTTAGTCAACCAAACATCGTTCATCAAGTTTTTGCACATAAGCAATGGAGGCTTTACAGTGATACGAACAACCCAACATCATGCAAATACACTCTAACATGAGATGGTAATCTCATCTTTTTTTATTTGAATTAGTTTTGAATATCTTAGGATCTCATTTCATTCAAATAGCTTATATTTGCACATTTCATGAGTGATGGAATATGATAGATTAAGTGTTTTGAATTAGATTAGTTTATGATTTCAATCTTTCATTTGATCTTGATTTCACATTGTTTTCCTGATGGATTCCTTCCCCCTCACACACAAATCATCAAACATCACACTTGAAACATGCACTTTCAATGCAAAACCATAGGATTAATCAACATCAACTTCAATAGCATACAATCAAAACAATCATTTATCATCATGAAAAAATTTCCTTACCACCTATCCCTCGTCTTATATATGGGATGTTTTATTCCCAAAAATAGATGCTTGTCTTATATGATATTTTTCCTTCCCAAAATCAGACATGATTGAAATCCATACTTTAGCCCTTTCCACACAATGGCATAAGATGTTATTGTTGTGTGTCAATTGACAATTTCTTATCTTTTCTTTGCTTTATATTTTTGATCTTTCGAGATTTTTTTTATTTATATTTTGACCCATAGTGTTCCTACACAAGGTCACCACAACAATTTCATATCACGGTGTGCTTTGGATAGTATACATTGAGATAATGTCTATTATTTTTGTATGCCATGTTTGATGGTTGTCTCATCAGAAATCCACCAAGAGCATCGGAAACCTTGTGAGTGTTGGGGTATCCTATTGTTCGGTGTTTTCTTGAGAGTCCATCCATGCATTGGATACATTGTCACATTGTTATTTTATACCCTGGTGCATAAGGTCCATTGCTATATCAAATAAAGGTTGTTAATCTCAAATTCAACATAACACATCATCATGATTTCATCCATAATCATTTTTCTTGCATCCATATTTCATTATTTTTCCCCCATCGTGCTCCACTTTTCATCTAACATTTTCTTCATCTCCTCTTCTTTCAAGAGATCACCCATGCAATTTATGCATAAATAATTTCTCGATGAGGCATAATTCATCTCACTTTCCTAATTTTTTATTTCATACCTACTTGGGGCATTTCCATCATCTTCTTCATTTCTATTTTTTCTTCTTGGCTACTTTTCTTTTCTTTGAAAGAATATGACTTCAAACATTGCTTCAAAGAAGTGTAAAATGTAGACACTAAAAATATTCACTTAATTATTCCTCTAATAGTCAACCCTTAATGCATCATCATTACCGTTTATCATCTATCAATTATCACCTCTCACAAAGCATTATTAATTAATAATAATTTACATTTTCTAATTATCCATTTTATCCATTTAATTAAATAATACCTTATTATTTACTTAAATGTGAACCAATTGTCCACACATAAATTCTATTTCCATCACTTTAGTTAACTCAATCATCACTGATCAATTAGCTCAATCTTCATTTAGAAATTCAATTTTCATTTATCAAGTTAACTTTTCTTTGTTTTAGAAACTTCTTCATCTTCCCTTAGTCAACTTAGTCTATAAATAGAAGCAAAGTGTGTACAAATTTATCCATCAATTAAATAAATAATATAATATTATCCTCTTCTGCTCTTAAAAGGAAAAATTTATAATTTGTAGTTGAGTTGACTCCACTAATTTTCTATTAAACTAAGTTGATCAATCTTATCCTCATCTCCTTATTCTATAAATATAGTCTCTTGATCATTTTTATTGCTCAATCACATCTAAGAAAGTGCATTCTATCAAAATAAAATCAATCAATTAATCATTTCATAAGTGTTATGCTACAAATATTGCATCCACATCCAAAGATGAAGCAACATATCATCTTTTTTATTTAAGGTTTGTAGTGAATTTCATAAACTAGGATTTGAGTTTGATTTCTCTTTCATTCTTTCAAGTTTGTTTTGTTTCTAGTTTAAGAATTTTTTGTATACACATGAAAGAGTTTAGGGACAAGGAACCTCATGGTTGTCCTCACCTATTATAAACAATTTTTTTTTTTTAAATTTCCTTTGTGTTTTAAAAAAGAAGAATTTGGAAGGGGAAAAATAATACTTTTTCAAGCATTTGTGCTAACCATGGAGATCCAAAATTGTGTGTGAAGAAACTAAAGTTGAACTAAGAAAATTTTGAAGGGCATATTAAAGGTATAATAGTTCAAAAGGATGCTTGACATGAAAGTAGGTAAAATAGAGTCGCATAGATCCCACCATGCTCATCATCACATGCATGGTAGATCCTAACCATAATTCACTCACCCATGGATACATGCATGCATAATCCTATAAACAAGATTCATTGCATGATAAAAAGGAGCCGTCATTATCATTGTTTGTATCAAACATCCTTTGCAAGCATGCTATACAAAAAAATGTGCAATTATCTAATAATGATTGTTCATCAATGTCTACATAAAACCGTCTCTTTTCTTCTTCAAATTGATCATAACTACAATAATTCGTTACAAATCAAATCACCAAAGAAAGTGGAGATATTCTCTTAAGTTGAATAACCCAACTTACAAGAAGGTATTCTTTATTAAATCCTTAAGCCATGACATATCCTTTGAGTTCCCTGAATAAGTAGGTCTCGTGATGCTTTTATTGGAAACCATATAAAATATAATGTTGAAGATTAACCAAAAAATGATTTTATGTCTCCAATAGTGTCTTATAGTTGGGAAGCTTAAAACAAATAGACAAACCAAAGTGAAAACTTCTTTGATGCAAAATTTTTGAATAATTGAATTGCGAATATATTTATTCTCTAAAGTATGATAGTTTTTTATAAAAAAAACATATTTATATATTTAATTCAAAGAATATTAAATATTAAAAAAGAAACAAAATTTATTAGTAAACAAGTGACAGATTGCATCCAATATGTAACATGTTGTTTGTTAATGATATTTGCATATAATAATTATTACATGAGTATAAATGCATATAATTGAAAATAATATACACAATGTCTATTTGTAGACCACTTTGGTCAATTCATTACAAGTTCTAATAAATAATTATATAATTGAAGTTTATAGTCAATATGTTGAGATGAGAAGCCTATAACATTTACAAATACTCATTGTGCTTGTTGAAGATGTTGCATTGATTCTACTTGTTGAAGATTAGAAACCAAACACTTTTGAAGAGAACAAATATCATTTCAGTTGCAACTTTATTTTTGTATTGGATATGTGAAAATTCTATGAAGGTGGCTATGGAGAGATTTTTTTGTTTAATATGTAACTATCTTTAAGTATTAGTAATACATTTTTTAATTGTGTAGTAGGAAAAAAATTATTTAAAAAGAATACTCTATTATATATTAAATATTATGATATTAATTAATAGCTAATATATGATTATATATATTATAAATATATAACTTAATTATATATAGTATATCAAGAATTATAAATATTTATATAATTTTAATTATATATTATCTATATGTAATAAATTTAATATATATTTTATAAATATATAATATTAATATTAATATATTCTATAATACGATTATTATTATATTATATAATATTAATTAATTTATATATAGTATAGATATATAACATGGCATCAGGCAAATTCACCGCGAGCAATTCACTGTCCGAAAATTCACCACCAACAATTCATTGCAAGAAAATCACCACCATGACAAATTCACCTCAAGAAAAATTCACCACTAAAATTCACTACGGCAAAATTCACCGCCATGACAAATTCACCTCAAGGAAAATTGACCACCAGCAATTCACTACCATGAAAAATTCACCTCAAGAAAAATTCACCACCAAAATTCACTACGGAAAAATTCACTGCCATGAAAAATTCACCTCAAGGAAAATTGACCACCAGCAATTCACTGCCATGGAAAATTAATCGTAAACTTTTAATGTGATGAATTTTCCACAAATTGTGAATTGTTGGTAGTGATACATTAGTCAAATTGCTTACCTCATAGTACATACTATGGTCTAATAGAATTAAAAAATAATGGTTTTCATATATTGAAATAATTTTTTTTTAAATATATACATTAAAAAAATAATCAATCTATTTTAATTCTTTGCTTCTATTGATTATTTGAACAAATTAATAAAATTAGATAAATCCATTAATATACTGCCTACAAAAAGAACTAATGATATCACATAGTTTGAAATAACTTCACGTATAAACCCTCTTCTAAATATTTGACTATCCGGTTTGAAAGTCCAATGTGGCTGGGTTTGATTATCACATCGCATTTAAGATACGTAAAATTTCATTCCAACGTAGAGGGATATTTGACTATCTGGTTTGAAAATCTGATGTAATTAGGTTTGACTACCATATGCCATATAAGATAAAATAAAATTGGTCGATGCGGAAATGAGTGGCTATAACGAAAGGGCTTATCTGAAGGAAGGCGGACAAAAGGAAAAGAAAAGCAAAAAAAAGAAAGAAGAAGACAGGTCAGCGTGGTAAAGAATCGCAATAACTGAGTCAAAAGTGATGGAGGACTCAAGATTTACTAATGAAGGCAGGCAGGCAGAAGAAATAGCAGAGCAACAATGGCGAGTGGAAGTGCACATGTTGTAGTGTTGGCGTTTCCTCAAGCAGGGCACACAAATCCCCTCCTGCAATTCTCAAAGGACTTGGCCTCCGCAGGCGTGCTCATCACTTTCGTCAGCTTCGCCTTTGACCACCACAGAATGTTAAAGGCCGATAAAACGCTCCAACGCCTCGGCATACGTCTTCGATTCGAGTCCATTCCGGACTATCTTCCGCCTGGAATGAATATCGTTTCAGATGTTTTTTACATTTTCGGGCACTTACAGCAGATAGAGGGGTCCGATTTGGAAGAGCTGATTGAGCGGCTCAACGTAAGCGGACCTCCTGTGACTTGTATTGTTCATGATGCGTTTATGCCCTGGGTTGCCCAAGTTTCCAACAAATTAAACATCCCCCGAGCTCTTTTCTACACGCAGTCTGCAACTGTTGGGGCAATCTATCATCATTATAAATACGGTTTGTTTGTTAAATATCTTGCCCTCTTTATTAATACAGAACATAGGGGTCGCGATCTCCTAGCCGTAGTAATTTTTTATTGCATTTCAACAGTTCTTCGGGTTAGAATTTAAACTAATTTTCACCGGCTCTTAAACAACTCATAAGCTCTTCCCATTTTCACTTTCGCATCCCTATCTGCTCAAAATTGAGGTAAAATTTTGCTTACAACACAAGTATATTTGAATTTTTGGTTTTGTGTTTACAGTGGAGAAGTGGAATTATTGCGAGCAGGATCCGAAAGATGTTGTTGTCATTCCTGCAATCGGTGAGCTAAGAATGACCGATTTAGCGTCGACGTTTTTCCCTCCACATCTCACGGCGGGTTTGCACGACAGCAATTACCGCTTCGTCGAGAGCTTCAACGGCGCATCGTGGGTGATTTTCAACACGTTTGATGAGCTCGAAGATAAAGGGATCAAATACCTGAGGGAAGCAAATGTTCCCGTCTGTACGGTGGGTCCACTCATTCCCTCCGCCTTTCTGGACAGAAGAAATAGTGAGGACACGGAGTTTGGCGGTAGCCCATGGGAAGAAGAGACGGAGGAGTGTATGAAGTGGCTCAATTCCAAGCCACCTCACTCTGTTGTCTACGTTTCCTTCGGTAGCATAGCCACGATTAGTACACAACAGATCCAGCAAATAGGTCGTGGCTTGCAGAGCAGTGGGCAGAAATTTTTGTGGACGATCCGTCCCGCTGCAGGGCAGACAATGGTGTGGGAAAATTTTAGCGAGGGGTTTGCGGAGGAGATTGGAGATCGGGATTTGATTGTGAATTGGAGTCCTCAGCTGAAAGTGTTGAATCACCCGTCGGTGGGGGCGTTTATGAGTCACTGTGGGTGGAATTCGACGGTGGAAGCGGTGAGTGCTGGGGTTCCGCTGCTCAGCTGCGACCTCCGCTTTGACCAGCCCACCAATTGCAAATTTATGGTGGACGTGTGGAAGATGGGTGTCAAATTGAGGCGGGCGCAGCATGCCGATGGTGACGTCATGTTTGAGTGGGATGAGATTGAGAGGTGTGTGCGAAGAGTAATTTGCAGCGAGGAGGGCGCAGAGCTCCGAAAGAATGCGCTCCAATGGAAGGAGGCGGCGAGAAAGGCGACGATGGAAGGCGGTTCTTCTCACTGCAACGTTGACAGATTTGTTAAAGAGGTGACGAAGTGACAAAAGTCTTAAATAGCTTTTGATTTGCTACTAATGCCCAACTCTCTCAATATAAAATGTCCTTTTCTCTCAATATAAAATGTCCTTTTTTTCCATTATGGTTGCTATTATTCAATTGTTTTTGTTCTTTTTGTTATTTAACTAGCAAAAAGTACCTATATTTGTTATCAAATTGTTGGTAGAAAAAAATATTTATATATATATTTGTGAGTTTTTATTTTTATTTTATATATTATATGCATTGTATATAAAAGAATGTTGTATAGAATGTTTCAATAAAATGTCGTTTCATCGATAATATTAATTATTTTAGATATGTATACAATTGATAAGTTGAAAAACTTATCTAGTTTTTAAAAAAGTTATTATTAAGTGAAAAAATTAGCTTGACAATTATATCCATCAACAAGATGAAAGCTTCAAAAAATGTATAGAGATCAACAAAATAATAATATTTTTCTTTTTCCAAATTATATCCATACCATGATATCATCCATTGTATGCAAAATAAAAGTATAAATAAGGCATTAAAATCATTTGACAAAATATTTCAAAAATTCTATGATCAAAATTAGTGTATGCAAAATAAAAGTATAATTAAGACATTAGAATTATTTGACAGAATACCTCAAATCATCAACAACTTCATTCAACACTCATAACTAATAATTGAACATGCACAAAATAGGCTTTGATGAAAAGGATAAATGTTTTTTAAAGTAAAATGGATATTAAGTGGTACAAGCTAAATTTAACAAACTTTGAGAGAATCCACTCAACTTATATCAAACTTTCATCTTTTATAATTATATTAAAATAATGGAATTTATACATAAATTAACTAATTACAAACAATCATAAAACATCATAATGATTAGAAAATTCAATGTAGAGTCTACAAGAACAAGTTATGGATGATTTATTTTGACATAAAAAAATTGTCATTTCAAAATATCTTTGACTAAATTTTATTTGAGAATAATTTTTTATAAATTTGAATTTTTTTTTATGTTTGAGTCATATCTAAAATTACTTTAAATGTAGCTCACAATTTGGACAATCAATTCACTTTTTACAAAATATGTTTAATAAATTGGTACTCTTGTGTTATCATTTGAAAAAGCATTCAATTAGAGATTTTGTAAGACTTTAACTATAACTTTGTCTATTAAGACTTTATATATATATATATATATATATATATATATATATATATATATATATATATATATATATATATATATATATATATATATATATATATATATATATATAGATAGTTATAGTTATTGAGATCTTATCGCATATCTAGAAGAGTAGGATTGATAAAGTATTCTAGGCCACAAGGAGGGGGTTATTTTGTAGAGTTGCATAGCTTAATGTTGTTTTATAGATTATAATGGTGCTAGATATATATAAAGAGATTTTTTCAAACTTAAAAATGAAGGTTCAACTCTTGCATATAAAAATGACGTCAAGAATGCATACTTTTGGCCTCATGATATGAGGAAATTTGATAATTTATTAAATATTATATGGTGTTTCAAAAATATTACATAAAAGAACATAACTATATCATCCTTGAATAGGTTGTCAACAAGGATTCATCAATTAATCTTGAAGCCCAACACCAGAAACATTGATAAAGGAGATAATAGAAGTTAGACTACTCTTCTTTCTATCGGTTCTTTGGAGTTTGATACAATATGAATAAAAATAATATCATATGATAATTAGGAATGAATGTATTACTGATCTATTTATCAATGTTCAATATTGATTATTTGTTGCTTTTAACATGATATTTACTTTTAAAATGTTATAATTAAAAAGATTTATATTATAAGCTCTTGATTATGTATTCATGGTATTGTAGATTGGGATATTATAAAGTGGTTGTTGGTGTGAATATGGTATTTTACCTAATTAGTTGAACACACAGTAGGTCTTATTCACATGTTAAGTTTACTTAGGTCCTAAGAATATTTCTAGAAGTATTATGTGTCATATGATCTTATCTTATTTTATCTTAGCATTCACTTCTTGTGTCCTAGGTCATTTAATAATTTTTTATGTCAGTTGTCTAAATGCATAGGATTAAGACACTTGTCACAATCTTGGCTTGTCCTATCTCTCAACTTTTCTTATATAAGCAAGGAATCATATGTACAATTAAAATTAATTTAAGCCAATGTAATCCATGTAATAATATTGGAGTTTTATCAAATACATTGTGTCCATAATCAAGCAATATTTTTACTATTGTTGCTCTCTTGTGGAAGGTATCTTTTGGTTTTGCAAGTGATCCTAGAGGCTTGAGTCCACAGATGCTAAGTTTACTTAGGTCCTAGAAATATTTCTAGAAGTCTTAGACGTCGTGTGATCTTATCTTGTCTTATCTCAACATTTAATTCTTGTGTCCTAGGTCATTTAATATTTATTATGCTAGTTGTCTTGTTGTATATGATTAAGACACTTGCCACAATCTTGTCCTATCCTACCTCTCAACCTTGCCTATATAAGCAGGGTATCATATATACAATTAAAATCAATTCAATCCATTGTAATTCATGTAATCATATTGGGACTTTATCAAATCCATCACGTCCAAATCAAGCAATATTTTTTCTCTCGCTTCTCTCTTGTGGAAGGACTTTTATGTTTTACAGGTGATCATAGAGGCTTGAGTCCATTGGTGACTCTAACAGTGGTTTTATCTTTATTCATATATTTTGTGGCCAGTGTGGTTAGTTTGACACACCATATATTGTAACATAATTTTTTTAGTAATCTATTCTCAATGAAATTTTTTATTTAAAATGATTTTAAAATCACACATTATTTTTTAAAATGAAAAACACTAATTTAGAATCCAACCCAAAATATAAAAATTCACTAGTCCACATCATCTTCAATTTCTTAATGGTTTGCTTGCTATAAATGACATAAATTAAATTTTCTTAAAATGGACCAATTTCAATACCACACTTAAGACAAAAAGTGGGACACACAATTTTGGAATCACCTTGCAAAGGAAAATAAGTAAGTATAATCCAAATGAGGTATGAGTAAAATAATAACTATGGGGGATCAAAGGAAGGGAACCAAGGTCAACTACACAAAAAGGATCCTTTAGATCCCATGAACCAAAATTTTAAATGAGATTTTTATCCTTTACAAAATGAATAGATCTAGTCTTAAAAACCTTTAAGCATAAGGGTAAGAAAATATTTCACCTTCTAAGAAATGCTTCTAAGAGCTAGAAATCCATTTGTAGATAAAAGATAATTTTGATCAATACTCATGATATTTAGAAATGATAGCATGGTCAATTAGGTAATCTTCACATTCAACAACCTTTAAGTCCATTATTGTTTTTAAAGCACGTGTTGGATTCTTGGGGAAGAAGACCAAGTGGTTGTTATTAAACCCATATCAACTAAATTGCTTCTAACATTCAAATAACTTATGGGAGATTTATGTACAGTAAATTGCAATCCCTATCCACCATACCACCCTAGGACCTTGTATTGAAAGCATTTTTGAGAGATTTTAGGTATGAACCTCACAAAAATCCCTATCACCCAATATGAATTCCTCAAACCTTGTAAAAGTAGAATAATTCTTCACAAAATTTCCCCTATCATGAGCTATACTGGAATCTACATCATCCATTACATAAGAAGATAGACCCATTTATATTACAAGACAAGGATTCCTAACTAGTTGCACTTGGAAAAACATCATTTGTCATATTGCTAAGGCACAACCTTGACAATATTAGGCAACTAGGAGAAGCGTTCAAAACAACAAGAGAAGAAGGTTAACCAAAAGGGAATTATTGAGCCCCATAATCCATTAAGAAAGAATGATTTATTATTGGAGAACCATAATACACTAAATTTATCACTCCATTGTAAATCTCTCCACCAAGACCCTCAATGGCCTCATCCACCATGTCTACCTTTTTGTATCAAATTAAAGAAAATCCTTTAGAAGGTCTAATCTTCTTTTCTCTAGAAATAAAAATTTCAATCATTTTTCCATGCTATTCACATAAGGAATAGAGACCCTGTACTTTTATAAAGAAGGGTTAGCTACAAAATAACACAAAGAAACATCATATTCTATTTGTCACCATCAATTTTTATGGAAGTTCAAGAGGCATTTTGAATATTATATATATGGAATGTGGAAAATAAAAACAAGTAGCACATGTCATAAGATTTAGAATGTCTTTCAAATTAAAAAAATATATATATTGTGTGGAGAGAATGATAATGGAAGCGTATATGATGAAAGAGGTGAGAATGATAATGAAAGCATATATGATGAAAGAGGTATTGAGGAAATCAAGACATTCAATAAGTTAACATATATGCATTTATTTAAGCAATACACATTAAGATGGATTAAATGAATAATTGAGAATTTTATATTTATCTAAAAATAATTTTTAGACGTATTTGACTTTAGGGGTGTAATAATGAATATTACACACCTTGCATTTTTCTCTTTTATTGTAGGCCCACTTTCACTAGGTTATAATTTCTTATGTAATAAGCAACATATTTCTATTGAAATATGACACATAACCAACACCTTTCTTAATCCCATTTGTACTCATTTGAAGGGACTAGTCCTAATCTTCAATTTTACCCATTTCTCATCAAGTTCAATTTTTTTATTTGAGCAAGTGATCTAGGTTATACAATTCGATAAAACCAACTCAAAAAAATTAAAATTAAAATCTAAATTTAAGGCTAACCTAACCATTCCTATTAGTTAATATGTGTTAACTTGAAGCACTTGCCACTTTTAGAATTATATTTAATAGCTAACCCTAATTCACTTTTACACATTTGGTATATAACACCTAGATATCATTTAAAGAGAATATAGCATTAAATTAGGGAATTCACTATTGCATTACTTGCTTACATTAGCACTTAGGTAGATCACTACTTGCTTTCTTGTTATTTTTTATTCTTTGTTCATAGGTGATAAATTGACCCATCTAGGAGTTTGACTAAAGGAGAATCAATACTTGTCTAAAAAGTTTTTCAAAGATGATCCTAAACATCCCTAGTTAGATAGAACATATCATAGGTATTTAGGAAAATCAAGATATAAAAGTTGAGCAAAGATCAAATCCACAAACCAAACTTCAAACCCGTAGACTCGACTTAAATGTATAATCTTTGCAAACCACAGTCATAAAGGTGACCCATATTATTTTTAGATGAGAAAGCATTTATTTTGTCATTTATATTTTTCCTGCATATGTATCAACTATTTTTATAAATTTATTAAATATCTTTATCTTATTTACTTAATTTTTAAGTTTGTTTCAGTACGTTACTCCATGTAAAACTGCCTTCATCATTTATTAATCCTACAATAATTATTTGATTGTGAGAGTTCATTTATTTTACCCTAAATAAAGGAGATTTTATTCTTTCATTTTCAAAGAACAAAGATATTTGTTTTGGAAGTATTGAAATATTTTTTAAAATTTATATTGTCAATCATATAACGTAACTGTATTGACATAAAAGATTAATATAAATAAATTATGTATTACTTTATCTTGAATATCAATAAAATTATGTCACAATAATAATTAAATATATATTAATACATTTGATTTGTCTGCTTCCCATTTGACTATGGGGTAGATTTATATACCAATCTGACCCGCACGCGCATTTGACTATCCACATAAAAAATCCAATAATCATCGCATCGCACGTCAAGAAAAGAAAAAACGGTCTGTGTGGAAAAGGAGTTGCGTATGCGGATAGAATTACTATTTCTAGGTGAAGGCAGGCCAAAAAAAAATGTAGCAGAGCAAAAATGGTGAGTGGAAGTGCACATGTTGTAGCGTTGGCCTTTCCTCAAGCAGGCCACACAAATCCCCTCCTGCAATTCTCAAAGGAATTGGCCTCCGCAGGCGTGCTCATCACTTTCGTCAGCTTTGCCTTTGATCACCACAGAATGTTAAAGGCCGATAAAACGCTCCAACGCCTCGGCATACGTCTTCGGTTCGAGTCCATTCCGGACCATCTTCCGCCTGGAATGGACATCGCTTCAGATTTTTTTTCCATTTTCGGGCAGTTACATCATCAGATGGAGGGATCCGATTTGGAAGGGCTGATTGAGCACCTCAACATAAGGGGACCTCCTGTGACTTGTATTGTTCATGATGCGTTTATGCCCTGGGTTGCCCAAGTTTCCAACAAACTAAACATCCCCCGAGCTGTTTTCTACACGCAGTCTGCAACTGTTGGCGCAATCTATCATTATTTTAAATACGGTTTGTTTGCTAGATATCTCGCCCTCTTTATTAATACAGAACACAGGGGTCGAAACGATCTCCCAGCCTTAGTAATTTTTAATTTTATTTTACCCCTTCTTCGGGTTAGAATTTAAACTAATTTTCACTGGCTCTTTAACAATTCAAGCTCTTCCCATTTTCACTTTCGGATCTCTATCTGCTCAAAATTAAGGTAAAATTTTGCATACAATACAAGTAATTTTTGTTTTGATTGTGTTCACAGTGGGGAAGTGGAATGACTGCGAACAGGATTCGAAAGACGTTGTTGTCATTCCAGCTTTAGGCGAGATGGGAATGCCCGATTTACCGTCCACGTTTTTTCCTCCACTTCTCAATGCTGGTGGTCTGGACCACAATCTAAGTTCCGTCGAAGGTTTTAACGGCGCGTCGTGGGTGATTTTGAACTCGTTCGATGAGCTCGAAGGTAAAGCGATCGATTATCTGAGGGAAGCAAATGTTCCCGTCTGTACGGTGGGTCCACTCATTCCCTCCGCCTTTCTGGACAGAAGAAGTAGCGAGGACACAGAGTTCGGCGGCAGCCCGTGGGAAGATGAGACAGAGGAGTGTATGGAATGGCTCAACTCCAAGCCTACTCACTCTGTTGTCTACGTTTCCTTCGGCAGCATAGCCACCATTAGTACACAACAAATCAGGGAAATAGGTCGCGGCTTGCACAGCAGTGGGCAGAATTTTTTGTGGGCGATCCGTCCCTCTGCAGACCAGACAACGGTTTGGGAAAATTTTTGGGAGGGGTTTGCGGAGGAGATTGGAGATCGGGGTTTGATTGTAAAGTGGAGTCCTCAGCTAAAAGTGCTGAGTCACCCGTCGGTGGGGGCGTTTATGACTCACTGCGGATGGAATTCGACGGTGGAAGCGGTGAGTGCTGGGGTTCCGCTGCTCGGCTGCGACCTCCGCTTTGACCAGCCCACCAATTGCAAATTTATGGCGGACGTGTGGAAGATGGGTGTGAAATTGAGGCGGAGGCAGCACGCCGATGGTGATGTGATGTTTGAGTGGGATGAGATTGAGAGAAGTGTGCGAAGAGTGATTTGCAGCGAGGAGGGCACAGAGCTCCGAAAGAATGCAGTCCAATGGAAGGAGGCGGCGAGAAAGGCGACGATGGAAGGCGGCTCTTCTCACTCCAACATTGACAGATTTGTTAAAGAGGCGACCAAGCGATGAGAATCGTAAATAGCTTTTGATTTGCTAATAACGCCCAAGTATTCCAATAAAAAAGTAAAAAGCCCTATGACAGCTCTGATACTGTCTTTATTTGACTACTATCTTGTAATTTTGCTTGACTGGCAACATTTCGTTGCTTTTGATTTTGAGGTTCTCAATTGCTGGTCTGTCATGTAGCTGAAACTTACTTCTTGTTCCTATTTTCTGTTGTAACTTTATTCTTTTTCTTCCAATAAAAAAATTAATTATTCTAATATAAAAAATCTTTTGTTTCCATTATCTTATTATTTTTTAATTAGAAAAGTACTTATAGTAGCTATTAATTAATAGTTGGCAAGAAAAAAATATTTATAATTTTTTAGAGTTTTCTCTATAATGTTTACATATTTCTTTTTTTAACAGTTTTATATGTATTGTAAATAAAAGAATATTGTGTAGATTGTTTCAACAAAATGTGTTTTTGTAGATAATATTTATTATTTTGGACGAGTTGATCAGTTAAGAAAAGTTTATTTATTTCTAAGAAAGTGTTATTACTAGTATATATATATCTTAAACATAATCTATACAAAATACGTCAATATATATCTTATTATTATATTATGTTTTGTTTTGTTTTGTTTTGTTTGTTTTTTGTGTTTTGGCTAAGTATTATTATATTATATTATTATTACATTATAAAAAATATACCTGTTTATTCTAATTTAATATTTTTCATTTTAAAAAAAATATGTGTTTGTTTTTGTGTTTTTTTTTCTATTTTATTTAGATCTATTTTATTTATTTCTTAAAAAAATTGAAATACTATTAGGGATTACCTATTTAATTTTGTAGTTGGGGTTAGAGTTAGGTTCAATATTTTATTAATAATAACTTTGTTTGTTTTTTTCAATAAATAAATATTATTAACCAAATTCTTAATTGGAAAGAACTATCTAAAATTGATTTATTTCTAATATGTCTAGTGTTTTTTTATTTTTTTAAATAAATATATATTATTAACTCTCTTTTCCTTTTTGTTTTCGTTTGTTTTTTATAAAGATAAGACTGTGGTTGTGGATTTTTTTAAATAATTATTGTGTTGTTTTTTTTTATTTTTTAAATAAATAAATATTGTTAAATGTCTTTTTTTTTGTTTTTCTTTCATGATTGTGCATGTTGTCATTGTAGGGTTTTGCCTCTTGGCATAATAAAATGAAAAAATTAACTCGATAATCTTTGTCAAAAACCTCTAAATAAAATGAAAGCTTCAATATATACATAGAGATCAACAAAATAACAATTGATTTTTCTAAATTATTCATAACATGATATAATCCATTATGCATAAATAAAGCATTACAACTATTTGAAAAAATATTTCAATTTTTTAGCAAATCTATAATCAAAATTAATATATGCAAAATAAAAATATAATTAACACATTAAAACCATTTGATAAAATATCTCAAGTCATCAACAACTTCATTCAACACTTGTAATTCACAAATAAATATACCAAAACACTTTTTCTTTTAAATGGATATAATCAAAGCAAGAGCTACCACTAGAGCTCTAAACAATCACCACTTCACATTGCACATTTTTCATCTCCTTGTCATGCCCTCACAAATTGCAACACTAAGTCTTGGTTAACCAACTTTGTTGCCAAATTCAAGACAAAAGTATAATTGAAATAACCCAACTCCAAGTTGTGATGAATACAGGAGCAACAATTAATGTATGGCAATTTACAAGTGAGCAATAGGGGAGAGGGACCCATAGTGGAGCGCCCTAACTTCACGTTTCTCAAAATCCTATGTGGAAATTTCAAATCACTCCCAATTTTGTACAAATATTTATTTGCCAACTACCATGCTTTTATATTTCATTTTAGGGCCACATCATCAAATATGATGCCACATCAGCTTTCTTTTTGTTGAGGTATCCAAAAAGGTCCAAAAATAAAGTGAGACCGGTAGTGGTGCACTAAGTCATGTTTTATTGGTGCGTTGATGTGGCATCACATGATTTGTCAATTTATGTACTTTATGGATAAAAAGTGTTTTGTAATTGGATATTAAGGTGCTCCACTATGGGACCTACTAAGGACTACTTCTATCCCCACTATTGGACCCCACTCAACTATGGGCCCCTCTCCCCTAATAATATGAAGAAGTTGCATCCACACATGTCAAATACCAAGTGATTGTGGCTTCTGAACATGGTGCATCATACAAAGGTTGCTGGGTTGTTTTGAGAATATTGCTTGCTTGTTATACTTAGTAAGTGATAAAGAGTTTGTGTTATCAATCAAATATGCACCCTATGTTAGATTTGTAGAAATTTAACTATCTGTTGACACATGGAAACCTTCTTCAGATGTGGGTGATCTGAACGAAGAAGGAATCTCCAGAGCGAGTTGGTTCTCTGAATGATGAATCTACTCTAAATGATTTTTGAGGTAAAAGGAAGAAGGATAAACTAAAATTAAAACTTAAGACTAACAGATGATTCACTAGAACTTAAGAAAATTCATACTTTATCTCTCATAATAGTTTCTCTATCACAATAGCCCTCACAATCTCATTGGCACATGTTTTCATTAGTGATTTGCATGAAGATTTAAAAGAACTAAATACAACATGCAACCTAAAACCATTTAATTCTGAACAAAGATTCACAACATCAAGACATATAAGGATTCAAAATTGAAACACAAAGACATTAGATTGCCATTACAAAACTGAGACAAGAAAAATGGGAAGAAGAACTTTGTTGCTTTATTGAAACTGAAGAGAGTGTATCTGTCTAAACTGAGTACAAAAATTTTACAAGCTCTTAGAATGTGTATGAGAGCAAGAAACAATAATATGGACTGAGAAAAAACTAAATTTTTCTTCAAGATATATCATAAAATCCTAATCCGAGCTCAAGAAGAAAGCTTAAGGAAAAGCATCAAAAACTACCCCAAAATGTGGCACAAAAGTGGAAAACTCACACTTTTTGCATGTGCATGCTGAAAAGCACCTAAAAATAGGTCTACTTTTCTTTAAAAGTGAAAAAAACACCTTATCTCCTCTCCATGAAGCTCAAATCCGACCAAGGGAAAAAATCAATCACCAATCTGCTAAAAATAGCAAAGAAATAAAACAATTTATAAAGCATTGTTTTATTCTTGTTTTACAAGATTTGCATATTTTACTCTCTCAATTTGACCTATTTTTTCAATTAAAGATTTAAAATATTTTGCAAAATAATTTGACCTAATTTGACACGCTGTGGAAAATACCTCCTACTTATCAAAACAATACTTATCTCCATTAAAATTTGATTTTTCTCATAAAAAATCATAAAACATTTAGCAATCTCTTATCAATATTTTAAGTGATTTCTTTAAAATCAATTGAAAAATAAAACTAAGGCATATTTCTCCAAGACTTATCTGATTTCTACAAAATCAATTTTAAAAACAAAGCCTAAGACATAATTGTTTTACCTAAGGCATAAGTAATTTTACATTCATATTTTAATTGATTTCTCTCAAAATTAATTAAAAACCTAAGGAATTTAGTCATTCTCCATTTTTTACTAAGGTAATATTTCAAAGCCTAAACTAGACTTAGACTCTAAAATTCTTTTGACTATTCCCAAGAGGCTCGACCTAGGGAAATACATTCGGCCACATAAGGTTTAATATCTCGAAGGTTATGCAATAACCCATGAGTCGAATTAGGGCATTAAGAATTTGAAAAAACTCAAAAACAAACCCTAAAATCACATCATTTGCATTTGGTGACCTTGGAGAGAAAGCTCTGCTAGGAAAGAGCGTTGCCATGAAAGCTTGGTTTTCAGCTTGAAGTTCCCTGATTCTTCAAATCTTTTTCCTTCAACTTAGTCGACCCCCTCTCTGTGACAATGGTAAGCTAGTTTCTGACATTATTATGGATTTTCCACTATGTTTTGAAAGGAAAAAATGGCCATAAGGCTGCGGTTATATGAGCATCTTTACTAATTTTAATCTTCATTTTTGTCTGTTCTTACTCCACTTTCCCTAGCTGCAATGAGTGTGAGCTCAAGCCTTGCATTTGAAAGCTCTATGAGAGCTCGACTGACATCTTTTTCTCTTCTACAAGCGTGGCATGGTAAGCTTTATTGTTCTTCTGTATTTTCTATTGAAAACCAAAGCTTATAAAAGCTTGTGATTATGAAAGAATGACTGTCATTTCCTTCTCCGATTTTATGATGAACCTAGATGGGTATGTTTTCAATTGCAAAAAAAATTCTTTTTTTTTGCAAAAAATGAGGAAATGTCATTGCACATTATGGTTACAAAGAAAGCCCTAAATTGTAGCAAAATGTATCTTTTAGTGGGCATTTAATTGGGTTTTTTGTATCACTTCCTTTCTGTAGAATGTTTTCTGAAAACGAAAACCCCAAAAATGGGTTAGGTCACTATGAATAACCTATATTCTACACTTCATGGTCATTGTCCTTATCAATGTAAAGCTGCTTGAAAGTTGACCCAGCAGATGCAAATCTTGAATTAAGCTCCCCTCTTTATGAAACATTTTTTATCACTATATTTTGCACTTGAATAAGTTGCTTCCTTCACCACTTAAAAGATGATTGTACTATGCATACACTGATCAGATGATATCAATATTCCTTATCTTGGCACTCTTCATGCATTTTTATGTTCTCATAAAGAAATGGATGTTCCATGCATTTATTCTCCTCATAACATTTAAAGTTGGTGTATCCACTTCATTTAATGCAACATTTACATTCAATCATTATAGCTCCAACGTCTACATTTTCTCTCTCAACCACCTAGCACCTTCAGTTGCCTGATGGAAGCACTTTCCCTCTGAACTTTCATACATTTTTACCTTCCTCCGGGGTAAGTGCACAAAGTTGAGTCCACAAAACGTGGAAGTTTTTTGCCTTAACCAAAAAATTGAAATCGGCATTGAGGAAACGGGATCCTGATTTAAATAAACGGGATCCCGATTTTTAAAAATCGGGATCCCGTTACAGTTCGGGATCCCGAGCCTGAGACAAAACGGGATCCCGTTTCCCATAGGATTCTGAACCAATGGAAATAGAATGGGATCCCGATTTCTATAAATCGGGATCCTGTTTTATAGTGGTATTTATTTAAAAAAAAAATAGTTTTCACTGCTCTGCAGACAGGACCCCGAGTATTGGCGATAGCGACCCCACGACCAGCTACAGGTACCCCACCTAAACGCCATATTTTTGCATTTTTCTATTTTGAATTGAAATTTTGAAAGAAATAAGTTAATTTAGCATGTTTTTTTAATTTATTTCACGTTTTAATCATTTTTTTAATTGTTATAGTAGAATTGAATAATTGTAAAAATAGACGAAAAAATGCAATGAAACCTAAATTTTTTTAATAAAAATGAAAAAAAAACCTTGACTTGTGTTTTAGAAACAAAATTTAACTTTTGAAACCTAAATTGTTCGATTAAACCCAAAAAAATTGATTTTGAAAACCCTAATTGAAACAAAACAAAAAATTTGCATTTCAAAACCCTAGAAATCGAAATGAAATAAAAACATTGCATTTACAAAATCCAAATCAAGCTTTTTGAAACCTGAATTCAAATCAAACGAAAAAAATGAATTTGAAAACCCTAGTTTGAATTAGAAGAAAAATTGCATTAAAACCCTAATTGTTTAAAAATTGAAACCCTAGGGTTGAATTGGAACAAAAAATTTTTAAAACCCTAAATTGGAATGTCCGAACAAATCATTTTGATTTTTAAAACTAGGTAATTTCGAGCTCAAATAAAATCATTCGCATTGCTTAAATGTTTTAAATTTTATTTGCTTTGTATGGAAAAAATGATATATATTAAACTTTAGTTTCAATATTAAATTATAATTAGATTAGAAATCAATATGTTAAAGAATGGTTAAAATTTATAAAGTTTATCTTGATGTTTGTTTGCAAATGTAGTTAGCAAATTCATAAATCTAAATGCATTACAATCGATTCCAATGGACACTAACTTGCAACTCTAAATTATGCCAAGGGCCACCCAAACTTCACCTTAAGTTTGCTAAACCCTAGACCCTAAACTGTAAAATCTAAACCCATAACACTAAAGCATTTGAAATTTATGAACCCTAGACCCTAATCTTTCATTGGACATACCTAAAATTATGTAGGTTCAATGTCAAGAATGGGTCTATTTGATAGATTTATGAAAACTATTTTAAATATCTAGAATGCCATAAAAGTATAATTATAGAAATTCCAATTGGAAACACTTGGGTACATATATATCGTATGAAATTTAAATCTAGGAAGGTGTCTATCATATAGGTGAGTTGATAATACATGGAAAGAGGTTTGTATGGGAATATATGTATTAAGAAAAACATACCACATGACCTCTATAGGATTTTAAAGATGTGATCCTAGATAATAATCCACCCATCCTCAATCATAATGGATTCTTTAGCAATTAAGAGAGATTCAATAACCATGAAATTACCTATATTTTGATACTATATAGATTTATGTGGAAGGATAGAAATGCATCAATAAGGAGACCAAGATGGAACCATTTAACACCTACAAGGTACACCTATTACATGGGAAAGGGAGGAGGTACATCATGATAGTTTGGAGGAACTACATGCTATTATTACAATTTAGAGATCTAGGAGGATGATTCATATAAAAGAAATATAATTAAATATTTATATTATTTAATATATTATATTAAATAATATAAATATTTAATATCATAAAATATAATATAAGATTACAATTAAGGATAGGTAATGTTACAATTTACTTGGGGTTTTAATGAGGATTAGGCTTAAGATTCAATTAGGTTTTGTAGTAAATAGTTAGGTTACAATTAGGAATATATAATAAATATTAATATAATTATAATACAAATATAAATTAATTTAATATAATATAATATAGGAATACATTTTAGATTAGGTAAAGGTTATAATTTAATTAAGTTTCAATTAGGTTTACAATTCAATTAGGATATGGTTAGGGGTGGAAATCATTTAGCATTCTATTATGGTTAGAGTATGGGTTACATTTAAGATTATTGTTATTTTTGTGATATCCTTATGGGTGATTCTTTTTAACATCCTTGATACTTTTTTTTTTTTTATTAGAGAGTAAGCTTAGCAACCCAGGCTAGATGGAACCAATGAGGCTATAGTATGACTAAATTTTGGACTCCTGCTAGACATCTAGATCCTTAAGCCATCCTATCACTTTAAATCATAAATCGATTTCTTAAGGGGTCCCAATATGACAAATTTCTTAAAGGGATCAAAGAAGTACTTAAAATTTGGTGAAGTTGCCCAAGGCAACCAAATTTAACAATAATAAGATCGTGCAAGATTATAATATGAATGAGATTTCATGATCTAGGTTGGTCAGTTGAAACAAGAGTAGATCTCAATCAACTATTCCACAAGAAAATGTTCTTCACTAACTTGCAAGTTCATTAAATATTTCAAGGGGCACCAAAAATTTACCCTAAGTTTTGTAAACCCTAAACTCTGAACTCTAAAATCTAAACCCTAAACACTAAACCATTCATTTTGTCCTACCCAACACCATAAAGTGAAATTTGGTTGTCTTAGGAAAATCCGCCATATTTCATTCCCTTATGCCATATATGGTGTCCTAGGATCTTACTACA